>CAEGAE010099624.1:0-35002 GCA_903067095.1 Girardinus metallicus
CTAACCACGTTAACCATGCTAACCACGTTAACCACGCTAACCACGTTAACCAGGCTAACCATGCTAACCACGTTAACCATGCTAACCACGTTAACCACGCTAACCACGTTAACCAGGCTAACCACGCTAACCACGTTAACCAGGCTAACCACGTTAACCAGGCTAACCACGTTAACCATGCTAACCACTTTAACCACGCTAACCACGTTAACCAGGCTAACCACGTTAACCACGCTAACCATGCTAACCACACTAATCATACTAATATTAGAGCCTTACCAAAGTTTGTTGTTTATTTTTACTTTGTGAATGAGAAAAATATATGTTTTGCTCCTGAAATACATTGTTTCTAAGAGCGATAGTAAGAGTGAAAAATATATTTTGAACGTTGTCATTTATAGTTGAGAAGAAATAGGAATCGGCTAAACCTGTCAGCTAGTTGGTTTTCCAAGAAAATCTGAAACACAAACCTCTACTGTCTAAATATTGAACTTTTTGCACTAATTACGAACATACCTCTTGTGAGGATAGATTCAATTAAGGTTTGAATTTTTAGATGACTGTACATTTACTGTTGATGAACTTCTTTTTTAAGTACAGTAAATAAAAATAGACTTTTTAAGGCTTTGCAATACCCAACCACATGACATTGTTTAAAAGTAAGTGAATAGAGGTAATCTAATGGAGTAGTTTCTTATTCTGTCTGTAATTAAATTACCTTCTTAAAAGGCTATTTAGAGATCAAAAAGTTGTGTAACAAGTTAGCAGTAAAGGCTCCAAATGTTTCACTGCAAAAGGATAACAAGCTAAAACATGCACAGGTAATGTATGCAAAAAATAAAAACAATATGCAATAGTGCTGTGAAAAAGTATGAGTCCCTTTACTGGCTTTTCCTGTTTGCTTCTTGTCATGCATACATGTTTCAGGTTATTAAACTAACTAACATTAGACAAATATGTCTGGGAGACATTAGGAATATATTTAACCACTATTGCTGAAATTATATGACATTGATTATGACATTTCTGGCATTACATTACACAACAAGCATCTCAGTTAGGTGACAATTAAGACAATTAGAGTACTTCCAATAGACCAACTGCATTATTAGTATGAGTAGTGTGATTATCTGACATTTGAAATATAATAGCCTACCTAATATTTAATGCAAGCAATCCTTTTACCAGTGTAACATTATTCAACGACTTGAATGAATTTAATTTAGTTCTCAACTGGTGTCCCAGTTATCCAAACCAACCTGGCTTTACAACTGCAGTTAACCTCTGAGTAGCTCGAAACAATCCAAGACAAATGTTTAAATGTTTAAGAGTGGCCTAGTCAAAGGAAGGGCTTGAATCCCATTGTGATATAACCTTGAACAGGTCATTTTTGCTGCAGTGTGGTTGAATTAAAACAATTTTCAACAACAACAAAAAAAAAAGGTGGGTTAAAATCCCTTCTGTGATTCAAAAGACTCACTGCCAGATTTCACACTGCTTGATGACAACTGTTGATGCCAAGGGCGGCACAAGCAGCTATTAGGTTAAGAAGGAAGATTATCTTACTACATACTGCCAGGTTTGGAAAGCAATGTTTTTGTTATAAGTGTTATATTTATATTTTTGTATTAGTGTGTAACAAAAACAGAGCAAATCTGCAAGGAAGCAAGTTGTTTTTTCTGCCAATTTCAAATATCTGCTAAATAAAAACATGGCGCCAGGTGGAGAGATTTTATTTTTTTCCTGAAACTGACCAGAGAAAAATCAACGAGATTTTACATTAAATATCCACTGGCAACTTGCAAGTGTTTCAGCCAGTGGCATTTTATGCAGCGTTTTAATTTTGGCACCGACCGCAGAATCTGATCATTGTTTAAGATGACTAAAGCCAGAGGCAAGAAAGGAAGAAGAGCGAACACGGACGCAGAGTGGGGGAGATTAAGACAAGGGAAGAAGGAGAACAAATACTGGCTCGGCTTTTGATGAGGAGTAAGTCAGATTATGGTGTTTCCATTTTTAGAATGAGGGGTACGTCGAGTGCATTGACACCTTACATATGGCTGCATGGATCAATCTGTTGGTTACAATAAATGTTGAGATTACAGTTTAAATATACAGCACAAAAATAACGTGCATTAACTGTGCTCCCTTTTATAGCTGCAACAAATTGTATTCTGAAGACAGAGCTGGACAGAGCAGCCAAAGAAAACAAACTAAAAAATAATAAAAAACATTTTCCATTTGAACTGCAGGGGAAAAAGAAAAAGAGCTTTTAAATGAATAAAACGTTCTGCTAATTAAAAAAATGAGGGACTAAGTCATCTAAATCTGGAACACGGAGAAATATTTCCACTATAAATCAGTCACTAGAGTCAATGTGAATTTCCTCATTAGTAATATAAACATGGATTACAAAGAACCACCCGAAGGAGCAAAAAATATAGGTTGCAGAAGAGTAATTTATTTCCTTCGTGCTTTCAAACACTGTCTACAAATACACACACACACACACACACGCCCACACACCAAATCACACACATTCCCCTTTCTTAAATGTGTCTCAGGAAATTTTGGGGGCTAAATAACCATTACAGGGCACAGAAACCGCCTGGAATATAAAACACTGTCAATACGGAGCCGAGGAGAGTGTGAGACCTTCTTATCTACAAACTGCATTAAGACATGGCTTTCACTTTTCCTCCTTGAATGAATAATAATTCCACATAAATATATTTGCCTGCAGCCTTAAATATTCAGCTAGAGTAAAAATAAAAGGAAATCACAACCTGGTTCAATTAAATATTGATTTGTTGAATAATTTTTGTACTTTTATTGGTGATTTTTGTTTAATTGGTTACTCCCCTGTGATGTTTTTTTTTTTTTTTCCTTTCTGCCTCTCTTGCCTCCTCTTTCCATCCCGCCTGCTGCTCATTTTTAACATCAATTTCTTGATTTTCTTTCCCATGCCCCAGGGAGACATTCTCATTCCAGGTCTCCTTTTTTCTCACCCCATTTCCTCTCGCCCCTCCAGTCTGAATCTCCCAGACAGGATGTAAGGTGACACTGTGGAGGTAAAGGTGTGGAGGTTGGATTGTTTGCATGTGACTGTGTGTATATTCAAGACGGCAGAGGAGGCGAAAACCGGAAAAAAACTAGTAAAAAAGAGAAATGTTCATATAGACGGTCACTGCCATTCCAAATCCAATCCCAAACTTGGCCAAGAGACATGTGAAGGGACGCCTTCTTTTACTTTAGGGATTCAAAAATTAAGTATGCTTTTCACCGACTCATGTTCCTTACTGTGAATATGCCTCATTTTATCCCACAAGGTCTCATGCTCCTGAAAGATATACACTTCTGCTCCTTTATGAGGCTTTAAGCCAGCGCTACAAAAATACTGCTTTGGCTTGAGTGGTCATACTTAAGCAGAAACAAAAAGGAAGAAAAGTGGACAGATCTTTTATGCATACATTGAAGCAGCTGCAGATGTATCCGTACACATTTTTATACTCATGCATGCAGAAATCAAAACAGCTCGGTAGGAAAATAATACAGCTTTGTGACACACAAGCAATGGATGCAGAAGTTAACATACTGCTTTGCAAAACATGCAACTGTTTTTGATTGTTTTGGTGGAATAACTACAAACTTTGACGCATTTGAATGGGATTTTATATGATGAACCATCATTAACATAAAACCATATAACTGAGTCTCTGCCATCTAGAGACAAAAATGTCTGTGAAATTACTTAAGCTCATATGTGAGTAGCAATTGTCAACTATTGACTAACTAAGATCTAAACCATGTATGTGTATTAATGTTGTTCTGCTGCAAGGTGAAACTTGCTTCAAATTTACCCTGTTTACAGGGCAAAATTAGAACCAGTCATATTTTTGCCAGACATCAGAGTAAACAGAGTCAATCTACAAAGATCACACACTGGACCAGTGAAAATAAACGAATACAGAATTTGTCAAAGGAGCGACATTCAAGGTAGATGAAGCGAGAGAGAAATGGACAAAGAAAGATTCATTTTTGAAGTTGAGAATTACAGTATTTTACGACACCACTCAATCTTATCGTCACTGACTTTATAGCACAATCTTTAATTTGCCTCGCATGTTTTTTGGAGCACCTGTGGCTTCAAAACGGAGCGGAGTCACACGTAGTGTAAGTCAGAGTGGCCAAGAATGGCGGTGAAGTGAAGCACCAGAGTGGAACGCAGCCGCATGCAGCGTAAATCCGGGGTTCGTCTCATGTGTTTTGAAGCCTTTAACATCGATCACCCTGCTTCACTGTAGAATGTATATCAGGGCGATACACATTCTGCATTTTCAGCAACATGTAGCGTCTTGATTGATCAAAACGTTAAATTTTTCTCAAGTTTGCCGAGTCCCTCTCAGGTGCTTGTAGCTAACTACAAACAGGACTATTTATATATCATTTACTGCACAATTAACTGATGACTGCTGTTGTTAATGTTGATGTTGTCACTGTTAATTTTCACGGATCTCTTGCTGCTTCAGTAATAAAACAATCTCCTTGTCAGCACATTTATGAGGACCAACATGTTTTGTTGGGTTTCCAGGAGTGCTGTTTAATTTTTGGATGATAGATTAAAGAGTTAGATGTTCAAAACATGGTATTTTATTTTATAATTTAATATGACTTCAAACTTCTTCGCAGCTTTCCCCATGTCTGCCAGCAGTGTTTCTTGGTCTTCATGGTTCTGAGACTTTCTCAGGACAGACAAATTCATAGAGATTGCAAACATGTGGACACTATAATTATGTGTCTTCTGAAAATAATCATTTGCTCCATATTTTGTTTGGGATTATAAGAGTAAAAGAATGTTCTGATTTATTTTGTAAAAGTGTTTGAATATCATGCGTCATTATTCCTCCACTTCACATTCCATGACTACTTTGTATTGGTTTATCGCCTAAAACTCGGAAAAAGTTAAAAGGGTATTAATAATTTTGCAAGGAACTGTATATTGATTGATATATAGATATAAATACAACAGCAACCATCATCTGCCATTGTAGAGAGAAGGGACGAGATTTTATGGCGTCAGCTGAATTTGTAATGCTGTTCTTCCCAATTAGAGCTCCTCTACTTTCCCCCTCGATTTCTAGAATTAAAAATTGATTGTTTGTACTTTTCTCATTTCCCTTCATGTCACTCATCCTTCCTGAAACTGCATCCCCACCCTACCTTTTTTCTCAGAGCAGTGAGAGATTTCCAACTGAGAGACCGAAATGCATTTTTAGCTAATCACAGGCCCTGCCTGAGCATAGCAGTAGCAATAATTATACAGCAAAACACAAGACATTGAAATGATAACCTTTTCAGGCACAGCCTAAGTAGAGTATATTTTTTTAATAAAAAACACGGGAAAAACTCTAAACTGATGCAGAGTTAAATGAGAGAGGTAATAGCACAAAATTATATATACATATATATTTATTTAATTGAAAGGAAAAAACATCCTAATGTTGTCTGCTTGTAATATGAACATATCTGCTTAAAGCAGCAGTACAACCTTCAACAAAATGGACAGATACAGTTTGATGAAAATCTTCAGTGGATTTATAAATCAAGAATAATTATAAGCAGACAGTGATCAGTACTGGGTAACTCAACTTAAAGCAGAACATTTTCTTCAGAATTAAAGTCACTCTAAAGGTTTTATATTAGGTAGGAAGTCACAATACTGCTTATTTTAGCCAAAAAGGTCCCACATATTTGGCTAAGCTTCATTTTTATGCTGTCTTTTTTGTTCATAGCAGTCTTTCTCAAACTGTAGTCCGAGAGGCGCGCCCTAGTGGTCCGCGAGGTACAACACGTAGACAAACGTTTATTTGCCAAAGTGCAACGCTACAGCTAGCTTACCAAAAGATTGTGTTTAAAAATAATGATGGATAAATGGCTTAAGACCAGGTCACTGAAAAGAAAAGCTGAAGAAAAAGATGGAAAGTTTCTCAAGTTGATTTGCGAAACCTGATTTTTTTTAACACTCTCCCGTTACACAGCATGTCAGAGTCATGCAGATCTTGGTCTGCGGCCGTGCTGGATGCGATGTGACAGTGAGAATTGGAGATCTTAGAATCCAAACTTTCAAAATCTGTAAATAACTAAAAACACCCAAGTAGATGTGTTCAAGGTTCATGACTAGGTACATTTACAAACCAGCGACATTCTTCACATTAGGAGGAATAAAGACAGTTAAGAGACTAAAAGTTGTGTTACTGCAGGGGCAATTTGAGAACCTGGTTTAGATGTATATTTTTATGTATTTAAAGTGAAGGTACACACAGCTTTTAAGGTTATTGGAAACCTTGACGTTAAATCGCTGCAGGTAAATACAGCGGCTCAGGCTGCTTCTTGTAGCGTTTGGCATTTTCCTTTTGTCTTTGTTGTTGAAACAGACAAATTATCCCTACTTGCATGAAAAGCAACTGAACATTCAAAGAGTCCATCATGCATATGGGAAGTGAGGCATGGCATAAGCTTGCAGACAGGTGACAACACGTGAGGAGCCTCTTACCTCTAAGGCTTTGCTCTTGCTGTTCAGCAGCTTGGAGATGTCCCGCGCCACTCGCTCCACCAGATCCTTGGGGTTGTTTCTCTTGATTTCAAACTGGCTCTTCTTCTCATTATAAATCTGCACATGGAGAGGAAAAAGGAGGGATCAAAGGTCACGCAACCACATCCATTAGCTTAATTAAAGAGATCACAAAGGGGCCATTTGCTTATTTTCAAGGTAGCACACAAGATGGTAAACATTTACTGTAGAGTAGGCAGTCTGCCGGCTGTCATTATACCCACAAGCCTCTGCTCTGTAGAGGAATTAAGCACAGAACAGAGCCTTAATGGCAAAACACTTAGCTAGCCAGCTGCAGTCTGGCAGTCAGAATGAAATTAAATAAACGAACACCCCAGCAGATTCTCACTGCTGGGTGAACACCTTGTTTCTCTGCAGTTTTAACTCTTAAAGAACAAATAAATGGGGAACATTTTAAGCAGTTTGGCAAGGAAATCTTTGCATTTTGTCCTTTTTTGTAGGAGATTCTTCCTCCCAACAGATGTTAGACTTTGTAACCATCACTGCTCCCAACAAACTCAGTAAGTGTACATTTACATGCTGTTATCTGTACATCCATGCTGCACAGTTTTTCACTGTCACTCTTTGTAAGTAGTCTTTTAATGCTCAAACACACATGCATATTGTGCACATTGTTTATTCAAAATGCGCACATTCTTCAGAACTGGAGTTCATTCTGTCTTTATGTGAGTTTGTTTGCTTTTATTGCACATGAATATTTCTATTCATTACTTCAGATTAACCAACACAGTTAAATTTGCAGTGTCTACAAACTGAAGCAGCACAATCGTACAATGTAAACTTACAAAAACAGCATGAAAAGTTGATGAAAGTTACCTTTAAGAAATTTCAAAAGACAGTCAAGATTTGTATGAATTACAAAAATAAGTTATTTTAGATGAGTTTTATCCAACTATTAAAATTCCTTATTTTATAGGTAAACCTCATAATGTTCACTTTCCCATACACTAGCAAAGGATCATTGATTAATTACAATCGTAAGACTTTAACCATACAAATTAAAATCATAAAAATTTAAATAAATTTGATGGCAGAAGCAATAAATTAATGAACCCATATTTATGTAACTAACATTTTGGACCTATGATGGAAAATGTGGGCATATTTAAAGGGGTGGTTTTAATTCCACCTGGAGGAACTGCAAATACTGAGCTTAGCATACAAACTCCTTCTCTGTCCAACACTCCTAAGAATGGTTTTAAACGGCATAATGGAGGAACATTGTCATGGCGACGTGCTTTTGGAAAGAGCAGGAGCTTCTTAAAGAGACAGAGACCAATTTCAAGGCATTAAATTGACGTTTGTTATACAGCATACTTGCTTGGTTAAAGTGAACAAAGGAAAATACAGTTACCCAATTGTTAAACTAATAATAATTAAATAATCAAAGACTTTCCTGATAGATTTATCAAAAAAAGCAACAGCAAGTAGAGCGTTGGTTCCATGAGGGATGGGAATGTTTGTAAAGCAGGATCAGGAAGTGATCGAGTGGCAGCGGTCTGGATAGCTGACAGAAGAAGGTACTTGGAAGATTAATGAACTTCTCTGTAGGAAATGTGGAGGCTGACTCAGCAGCCTGTACTCCTCCTGTAGCCTCCGTCGGAGGGGAAGACAACATTTCCTGCTGCCTCTGAACACCAAAACATCCAGTTTCATAACAAAACTAGCTTGTATTTGCTTTCTAGAATAAAACCAAGCAAAAGATTATCATTTTTTTGTTATATATTACAATGACGAAAAGGTCTGTTGTCTGCCCATATGTAGGTAACTATTAAACTGTTCCTACAGAGGGGAAATATCATACAGGGTAACACTCTATTTGACTTAACACCTGGCACTTTTAATGCAACCTTTAGTGAATCTATGCATTACAAATGTTATTTACCGAATGACACTTTATGACAACAGTCATTAACAGTCATGAAGGCTCCTGTATGGTCATGGTAGTGGCTAAGTCATATTTGTCATGTCAGTTCTATGAACAATACAGGATCCATCAGCAGAAGAAGGTTCACAAAGATAAATGCTCTTGAATAAAATGGCATCTAAATCTTCAGCTTGGTGAACAAAATACATCACATGTACGTAATGATCACATCTGATTGGAGACGGATGTTGGCTCATAGTTTCAATATAACCAAACAAATAAAATAAGTTTCTTAAAACTATCATTTATGCAAAGTGAAGCAGGTCGTTTTCCAAATCCAGATATCCGTGTTACTGAAAAAGGTGGATTTCATTCATTTTGTAAGATTTTGAATAATAAAAAGTTTAGGTGCTACTGACAGCTGAACACGTGGAGATTTCAAACCTTTGACAGGTAAAAAATTGTTTTTTTGTTCATAGTATTGCGAGTTGAGAAGTATTGTGACACAAACATTCTTTTAAATGAATCAATTAAGTGATATATTGTTGTAGCGGCCCTACCCTTTGCCACTATCTGATCTGTAGTTCAACATTTGTAAACTTGTCAAGTGTACACTAATAAAAAATACTATTATCCTCCAATCCAGAGTCTTACTACACACCTGATATATGAAATAAGGAAAGATAAGCAGACAGTGATAAAACTGGTTGTTAACTTTATCACATCTCTATCACATTTACTCAAGATAAAATAATATATAGTATGTCCCTCAGACAATACCAGAGACGCTGTTTTTGTCTCTATACAAACCACTGAAGCCTGTATGGTTGTTTTAGGGCATTTGTCTAATTACCTGCAGAAAAATACCTAAAAGGTTAGAGTTCTGGAGTTAAAACAATGCCAAGGTATGTTGTGGTATGTAAAAGTGTGAACTGTATCATTTTGATCAGCTTCATGTAAAATCCCTGCTGTGCAATCTGTTTGCTGATGGCCTCATTAAAGGTGTTAAAGCGTTGGGGAATACAGAACTACAGTAAATTACATAACAAGAAGACCTCTGTAATATTTCACAGAGATGACTGGACCTTTCAAAGAACCTGCTATCAGCACACTAACAACTTTCAGATCATGTTAAGGCGCCAATACAAATAGAAATTAAACAGTGTTCATTCTGTAATGTTAGGATCGATATTTATATTTAAACATAACCAAATGAGTTCTGTGTACACAGAAATAAAACTATTTAATGACTGCTTTCATTAAGGGCAAAGATTAGTTTTACATGTGTTCATTTGCATCAACGTACAGTATAAACACTTTGGCATCATGAACTTCAGCTTAGAAATTAAAATTCAAAAGTTTTCATGAAATATTGTAACATTTGGTGTTATTCCTGTCAGAACTGGTGTAATTGAGTCAGGTTTGAAGTTAAAATTTAGCTGGACAATAAATTGTCCCTGTACCTATTGAGATCCACGATGATAGTGTTGTTTTGAGAATATTTTCAAGTAATTTATTAATAATGGCATAATAATTTAAGCTCACCCTCTCAAAAGGCCAATAAACTTTAATTTTGTGAAGAACCCTCCAAACTGGAACTAGATAAATAAAACACAAAAAGCAAAAACAGATAATAAAAGGAAAATAAAAATCACACACAACTGAAACCATAAATAAAATGGATTATGACGTCTAAACAAAATAATCGTTAGAACGTAAGTTATTGAGCTCATCTTAATTTAAAATGTGATTAACTGATTAGCTGCTTATTATTGCGACAGGCTTACTGTAATGGCCACTAAAACGTATCAATTTTGTTGTCGTTTAGTCAACCAAATACTTAGGGTTGCTGTCATTTTTTAAGGCTTAGTTGTGCCCAAACCAGGTCACTCATATTTTTCCAGAAGTTATTGTGATAAACTAAATATTGTTGTTTTGAGAAAATTTTCAAGCAATTCAATGGTAGTGCAGGAATACATCCTTAAAGACCAATAAACATTCAATTCTAATGAATATTTAACACTGGAGCCAGAAGACACTTTAAATATCCAAAATAAACAAACAACAGAAACAACAAATAAAGTTTGTTATGTGGCCTCTATACACAAAACTGTCCTTCACAATAGGAGCTAGTTGAGACCAAACTGAAGATGTTATCATCCAGTTTTAGGCAGAAAGAGAGAAAAGAGAATTTACCATCCAGGTATTTGATATGTTGTTTATTGTGACAGGCTTTGCCCAAACTTTAACTTTCCCGCTGATGTCTTGAGATATTGCTTCAAAGTTTCCACACAATGTTTTTTGGTCATGATGTCATGAAGCGCACCGGTCCCTCCCGCTGTAAAACAGCCGTATGATGCTGCCACCTCTGTACTTCACAGCTGGGATGCTTTTCTCATTCTGCTTCCCTCTCCTCCCTCCAAACGTAATGATGATCATTATGACCAAATGCTTCATTTGTTTTTTCCATCAGACCACAGGACATGTCTCTAAAAATAAGATCTTTGTCCCTCAGTGCATTTGCAAACTGCAGTATGACCTTATGTTGCTTCTGAAGCAATGGCTTCTTCCTCACCCTTCCTCATCCTCCTGGTGTTTATGCTTGCATGTGACCACAGAAACGTCAAGTTGCACACAAAGATGAACCAAATAGTAGGAACTATTTTCTACTACTATTTTCTTCCTCCTACTATTTTCTACTATTTTCTACTATTTTCTTCCTCATTTTACTTTAAAAAAGATCCGCAGGTGAGAATCCAGTTAACACAAAGTTTGTTTATTATGATGCTATTTTAATGTTGTTGTATCAGAAACTAACAAAGAAACTACATCATCAATCTGTCAGCACAAATTCAATTCTAAAATACTTCATTGATTCCGAATTGAAATTAAATAAGTACTGTAATAGTTGTTATATGTAAACTTATGACCTGGAAGAAAGTTTAGGAGGAAAAATCTCAGTTACTTTTCTGGCCACTAGCAAATTGAAATATTTCTGGAAATCATAACTGATCTAAAAAATATTTAATTTCAGAGGTCATGTGGAAAAAATGTTTTTTTAAATACAGTTCAGGAAAAACTAAGAGCCCTCAGCACTGAACCCTTTGAAAACCTCCTGGTTTTTCCACCAAATGTTGATCTCTGAACTGAGTTAAAACATCAGTATTGTTGTTTATAAATGAATATGAACTCGTTTTCTTTGCATTATTTGAGATCTGAAAGCTCTGCATCTTTTTTGTTACCATTTCTCATTTTCTGCTAATAAATACTAAATTTTTGCGTGGAGTGTCAGAGACATGCTGTCAGTAGTTCATAGAATAAAAGAACAATGTTCATTTTACTCAAACATTTACCTATAAGGAGTAAAATCAAAGAAACTGATCATTTTAAGTGGTTTCTTAATTTTTTCCAGAGCTGGATGTATACAACATATGTAAATATTTATTTTTCTGTCTAATCTAAATCCTGGTGTCACTTTAGTTTCTTCACCAGCTGGGACATAATGGTGGGACGAGGCATCCAGGCCCCAACTCTGAACTCTCCTTCTGTCAACCTAATCCAAAAATCAGACCTCAATGCACTTGGTCCGCCTCTCCATCCATGCAGCAGTGTGACTTCACATCAACTGCTCTCTTGCATCATGCAGAGCACCTTTGTGAAAGCATGTGTTTCTGCGATACTCCTCTCATCTCATTTATTCATATTATTCTTTAATTTGCAGCCCATTTGCAGTTCATTAGTTGGCTGATGCATTTAAACCAGTTAAGAAGGGTGAGTATGCACTTATCTTTGATCTGATATAATGTTTCATTCCCTCTCAGCACGTTACTATAATTAACAGCAGCAGGATAATTCGTACTGTAAACGAGAATGATTTCAAAATGTGACATTTTTCAAGAAAACAGTTGGTGATGAAAAGAAAGGTGGAGTTTGAAAGCTCAAAACCTCACATCACGATTCTGCAGAACAAGCAGCACAAATGTTATTACATACATTATCGCTAAAACCTGGGTAATATAAAAACATATAAACAGAACCGCAACTGCGTCACTGAGCAGCCATGTTGGCTTAGTAGTGAAAGGAAAAGACCTGAGTTGACCAGCTGGACAATGCGCTTCACCGTTTCAACTAACACGTCTTTGTTTGGTCGATAAGTCTAAATAAAACCTTCTGTTGTAAGCACTGTTGCCTTGCAGCAAGAATGTTCTGATCCGATATCAAAATCTGCCGATACAGAAAAAAATTCCAGACAATGTGACAATGTGCCCAGTCCATGTATGCAGATCTATTCAGTCTAATTCTAAGCTTTGTGCTTTGAGCGACGTCATGCTTTTTTATTGATTTTACATTATATTTAGAATTTCACTTTCTGAACCATTTGAAAGTTTATTCTTTAGGTACTAAACCTATTAGGTTTGTCAGTTTCAGTTTCTTTATTATTTAGTTTCCATTGGTTGTTATATTCCTAATTTAACCGACTGAACAAACTAAAGTTGTGTTTTTACACGTTTGACCAAACTTGTGAAGCTATTGATGTATTTAAGTGTGATGTACTGGTGCAGCGTTATCAAGTAAATTTGTAATTCGTTATATTTATGTCTGTGTTTCACAAAAGGAAACGTTTAAAGTCGAATGGGCATCAGCAGATACAAAACCTCATCTGTATCGGTATTGGAAGTGAAAACAGTGGATCGGTGCATCCTTAATGATTCCTGCAAGGTTAAGAAGGTGAAGACAATAGATGGATGGATGGATTAAACCAACACGGTTTTAAAATGGTAACTACTATAAACATGATTTCTTTCCTACTGTGGGCTCTTGCTGTGTTCTGATAAAGATCTAGTTTTATCAGAGAAACACGTACTAGTTTACAGTTTATAAATGATCAACTACTTATTCTTATTAAACATGTGGAACCAATACGTAGTTTTATACTTTTACCTTTTTGTTTTTCTGTTTGCATTTCCTTCTGATTCATGTAAAGCACTTTGAACTGCCTTGTTGCTGAAAATGTGCTATAGAAATAAAATTACCTTGGTTTTACTGTGCCTTGCAATAGCATTCAGACCCACTTAACTTTTCTACATGTTGTGACATTACAACTCAAAACCTCCATGTCAGAATTTTAGTAGTGGATACTTGTGAAGTGGAAGTTATTTACAAAACATTGTGGTGTGAATTTATAATTACCACCCTGGAGTTCATGCTCCAATCCTGCAAGTCCTGCGTTTGTGCACTGACATAAACAGCTTTCATTTGCCAGCTGCTTCATATTTATCCATCACATAAAGTGCAAATAAAATAGAAAAGTTGAAAGAGTACGAATAGTTTTTCGAGGAACTGTAGAAGGGCTAGTGGATAAAAAGTTTTTGAAAATCCGTAGAACATCCCAATCCACTACATGCATCTACGTCAAGGATCAGTCGCTCCGTTATTAAATATTATGTCAGAGGGATTGATGAGTTGATGTGCTGCAGTTAGGAGGGGGGGGGAGAAAAAAAAAACAGTGTCTGCACAACCCATCTCTGTCTAACCAAAAGCTGGACGAGCAGCCGGGGGGAGTTTCCTTCCACCGGCCCACTAAGCTAGCAAACTTGGCCCTGGAGACGAAAACCACGCACACAGAGCCGCTTCAGTGAGATCGACTGGTGTCTTATTTTAGCAGCCATCAAAGGGACGAGGAATCCAGTTCACACATTTTAAATGACTTCAGGCAAAAATTTTGCTTTTTTCCCCAATAGAATTAAAGCATTTTTTTTTTAAATGATCTTTCTAAAACACAAGGTGGTTTAATTTGGCTCAGCTTTAAATGAAACCATCACCGGTTTTCAGTAAGAGCCTCCACTGAGAGAGCAAAGTTTCTTTCCACTCCATTGACAAACTACGAACCATGACGTCTTCAAGTGAAGCATTTCTTGGTCGATTTAAAAACCCCGTGTCAACTTTGTTTTAAAAATCAATATTAATTCGCCTAATGTGCTGATACTCTCCGGATCTGCCTCCTCCTGGAAGATTCATGGCAGGCTCAGGGACATTACAGACAAAGAGAGATTTTTCTCTTCACACCTTAAAGACAAAAAACAAAGAGGAGGAGAAAGATCAATAAAAGTTATACCCAATAATATGGGAATCACGTTATTGGCTGCACAAAGATCATTATTTAATATTTTCATTCTTGTGTCATCATTTTTATAGAAGTTTCCAGCAGTTTTCAGCAGGGAAAGGAATTCTCTGAAATGCCATTTCCACCATTTAGGGTGTTGAAATTATCCCAGTGTTGCTGTATAATCGTGCTACTACTACAGAGCGAACTCTGTAGTAGGCAGCCTCGCTGGAAAATGCCTTGCCCTAATCTCATCATCAGAAAATTGAGCCAACGCACTGTTGGGAAATTAAGCCGACTACTGTCACTGCGGCCCAAAATGTATGGAAATTAGCTCCAGCCACACAAGCTCAAACTACCACATGGAAAACGCAAATAATAGAGGGATTAATAAACGAATGCTGCAAACTGCATGGCAGAATAGAAGAGAGTTGTTATCATGCGTCATCTTTCATTTTTGTGACATTTATGTTAAATTGTTACTAATTAAATTATAATTTTACAATAAATAAACTTGTTAACCGAGTAGAGGAGCTTTGCTATTTTGTTTACTGATTGAGTTGATGGTAATATGTCGACTTGTTTGTCATTTATAGATGCAATATTTATGGAGCTGATCAAGATGTGCCAGAAATAATTTGGACTAAAATCCTTACACAGCTATGACCATTAGCATTTATTATTATTAGAACATGTTTAAACTGTAGTAGAGATATTGCTTTTAAATAAATTTAAACAGCTTAATAATATTTTTTTTCTAAATGATTTAGGTTTCTCTTATCCGATTTGCCACTTGGTAATCCTGTCATTTCTATTGTGTTGTAGGTATTTATTTTACATTTTTACATATTACTTTCACTGAAAAATTTATTCAAGAAATTTGTGCAACTGCTTAAACATTGTATAATAAAATAAAATAAATAAATTCAGATACTTAAAATAATCAGCTAGGCTTTTTTAAATAACATTTTTGTCAACTGGCCTTATAAGTTAAATTTAATTGGGTACGATTATTATCACGTCCATTTACATTTAACTTGCTGAATTTCCCCACTATGAGGCAATAAAGGAAGTTTCTCTTCTATGCGCCTGTAAATGTGCAATAAAGCAGATGCACAGAAAAAGCTGAACTAAAGAGCAACTAAAGCGCATTAACAAAAAAATGTATTTAAATACAGTTCCTGAGTTAATGGCTTTATTTCCCCCTATAATTCCCACGGTATGGGCTTGGAGGGCTGCTTCACAGGGAAAAAGGCTCAATAATTTATTAATTTATTGACTTGAAAGTATGTTGGTGATTGATGTCTTTCCCCCCTCCCCTCAAAAAGATTAGGAGCATGGCTAAGCCCCATTTACATTACACAGACGTGTCATCTCTGAGCAGCAATTTACCGTCTGAAAAAAACGAAACCCTGAAAACAGAAATCGTCTGTTAAAAGTGGTGCCCATCCCTTTTTTCTTTTTTTTTTTTTGCAAAGTCCGCTGATAGCTTATGGACTGGAATGGCTGTGGAGCAAATTAGCAGTCTTAATCAGTTATGCTGTTGGCTCAGAGCTCCGCGGCTCAAACAGCTTTCTGTGTAGGCCTGTCATTCTCACGGGGGAAAGAGGAGAGGTGGCTGGGCTGTCTGCGCCGCTAACAGCCAACCCAACCTTCTGCTGCTGACGCTCACACAGGACACGACAGAAGTAACTATGCCAAACGGCACCAATATGCTTCCTCTGGCAGCCAGGACGGTCAAACACACACACAGAGAGAGAAAATCCCACACGAATGCAAATGGACAAAACAAACTCGCATTTCCACTCAGACACGTCAAAGAGAATTCACATTCTCATCATTAGCTGCGATGACTGGTTTCACTGTGCCAACCTCTGAGTATCACTGTAAACACACAGATGGAAAGGCAGAGGGTGGCAGGACTCCAGGAAATTACTGTTAAAAGTGTAATGCAGATTCATCTGGCTCCAAAAATTCATCAAACAAGTTCTCCTTCTTTGCTAGTCAAGTCCTGCACGCCTCAGCTTAGGGCAGTAAATGCTGCATAAAAGTTTAGCACCAAAACAGTCTGTCAGAAAAAAAACTCAGATCTGATGGTGTGACTTTTCAATGTTTAGTTTTTCTGCTGTATTTCCTAGTAGTGCTCACGTTCTTTGAAAGAATTGAGAAGTAACTAGTTACATCTACTAAATTACATTTATTTGAGTCATTTCTTGGAAAAAAAAATTACTTTTAGGAGTATTTTGCCATGTTGTACTTTTTACTTTTACTTGAGTAAACCTACGAGAACAAACTTAAGATCCAGAGAAACTTCTATTAGCTTATAAATTGTGCATTAATTATTCTTACTCCTTAGAGAAACTCATATTAGGTTGTAACTGTGAAGTACTTTTGCTTTTCTGTTGCTTTTCTATTTTTTGTTTGAAGTTCCTCTAATACATGTAAAGCACTTTGAAATGTTTTGTTGCTGAAAATGTGCTATATAAATAAAATTATGTTGCCTTACCTTGAGTAGTTTTATTATCAAGTATTTCTTCTCTTACTAGAAAAATTACTGGATTTTCTACCCACTGAATGAAAAACAAGCAAACATGTTTTAGCCAAAGATTCACCAGACACAGACACACAGCTGCAGTTTTTATTCATGTTTTACAAGATTTTTTTATTGAAAAAAATCTTGTAAAACTGATTTGGAAACTGGCTGCACAGTGGCGCAGTTGGTGGCACTGTTGCCTTGCAGCAAGAAGGTCCTGAGTTCGATTCCTGGCCTGGGGTCTTGCATGTTCTCCCTGTGCATGGTGGGTTCTCTCCAGGTACTCCGGCTTCCTCCCACAGTCCAAAAACATGACTGTCAGGTTAATTGATCTCTCTAAATTCTCCCTAGGTGTGAGTGTGTGTGTGTGCTTGGTTGTTTGTCTCTGTGTTGCCCTGCGACAGACTGGCCACCTGTCCAGGGTGACCCCGCCTCGCGCCCCTGAACGTGGCTGGAGAGGCACCAGCAGCCCTCCTGACCCCACTGGGACAAGGGTGTTAGAAAATGGATGGATGATTTGGAAACATGTTCTTTTTTTGTCATTTTGGTCCCTAAAAAAATACCAACATTTCCACTTAACTTTATATTTTGGTCTGTGTAATTATGTAATTTTTAAATATTAAATGTAGACTCTTTACCAAATACTTTTTTACTCTCCTTGGACGGCTACTTTGTACTTTTACTTGAGTAAAATAAGCTGAAGTAGTTCTACTCTTAAGCGAGTACAGTGTTTGGGTACTCCGCCCACCTCTGCTCCTTGGTGGCACTGATATTCTTGACTTTTCGTCCGTGTCTAAGAAAGAGCGAACTGCTTATCTCTCTTTGAAGTCAGACACAACAGGGCGACGTCTGGCTGCGGCAGCGCTAAGAAAGCTGACAGAGACAGATGGCGCGTCATTAAGGAATATTAGTGGGCTCCGCCAAGCAGACCCAGCTTCCATGGGCCCCAGGAAGAGTTCAATAAGACAGAACACGTAGGGAGCGAACGGGCCCCTCGGAGGAGCTCGATAAGAAACAAACACACCAGAAAGCTTTGGTAGTTCAAACGGGATGGAAGCCTCCGGAGGAGTCCAGTCAGGCACATAAAAAGCTCAAACATTGACTGCTACTGTCAGACTACTTTCTCTGGGAGGTTTTTCTCTCCAAATCAGAGACAGGAGGAGAGAAAAACCCTCCTGTGTGACTGTGGTGGACAATTTGCCACCAGCTTTGATAAAACACACGACTGACTGCATCTGAGATTTGATGGTTTCCTTTAATCAGCAACTTTTCACAAACTGATGTTTTATAATTAACAATCTGAACATGGTTGACTTGAACTGGACTTTATTTAATTGCATATGAACCAGTCTGCTTTTGAATGGGCTGTGCTGGAATGAAGCAGGTTGATTATAATTAACATGGTCTGAATGCAATAGAAATTTCACCAGTTTGTCTTTAAAAGTGCCTTATGATTATGTTTGTTATTATTTGGTACAATATAAAAAGCAGAATTGGTTTGAATTAAGGACATTTAGAGGATTCCCTCAAACACATACAGCTCTGTAAAAACTAAGAGCCCACTGCACTGAACTCCATTGAAAACCTCCTGGTTATTTCAATAAATGTTGATTTCTGAACATTTATTGAAATGTTCAGAATTGTTGTTTCTAAATTAATATAAACTTGTTTCCTTTGCTTTATTTGAGGTCTGAAAGCTCTGCATCTTTTTTGTGATTTTGACCATTTCTCATTTTCTGCAAATAAATACTGAACTTTTGCTTGGAATTTCAGAGTCATGTTGTCAGTAGTTCACAGAATAAAAGAACAATGTTCATTTTACTCAAACTTTTACCTTTAAGGAGTAAAATCAAAGAAAATGATCATTTTAAGTGGCTTCTTAATATTTTCCAGGCCAGCCATAGCTTTTTATGTGACCCGCTGTATTATAGAGAACCTTTAAGATAAGTTTATTTTATCAATCAAATCAAAGCAATTCTTGTCTTTATGCAACCAAATTACATCAATGTGAAAAGATGTTCCAAATCACTTAATTTTAAGAATCACTTATTGAATACAGAGGTGATTATTTTATTAATATTTAACCGTTTCTTTATGGGTTTTATCTATATATTCCACTTCTTTGCTCTAAATGAAACTAAAGCATCAAAAAACAAACCACGAATTAGTGAAGCCTTGTTTTCTGGTGACTACTTTACATTACTGGGCACTAAAACATTAAATTCGACAGGAGTGGATCAACGACCGGAGAGGTAAGGTGCTGCCTTACTTCTTCTTTTTCACATCAGATAGAAATTTGTACCGTTTACTAACCTAAAGACAAACATTTCCATCACAGATTTCTCTAAAGATTAAAGTATGTTGATTTGAAAAGAAGGAAAACTGAACTTTTTTTAATCACACTTTTCCACTTATATTGTACGGTATTTATTCATGCCTTAATGATTCACAATCAAAGTTGGACTAAAATGAACTGCAGGTCAAAGCAATCAAAGAAAATATAAGATTAAAAAAAAAAAACCTAACAGCCTTTTCTGTCTGAACATGTATCATCTCGTTTTAAGCTGGAGAATTTGGCAGGTAAATAATCTGAGTGATTTGACAGACGTGATCTAGTTATAATCTGCATCATGTGTTTCGTGTGTTTTCCTATCAGCAGTGGTAACAATGGAAAGAAACCAAGATGTTTGGTCTTGTACAAATGCATGTTTCAGCAGGTCGGAGCTGTAATGTTGGCATAGAAAACACAATGAGGGGTCAGTTTGTTTTCGCTACAACACCATCCAGAGCAGGGCTGTCCAAGTAGATCAGTGGAAATCCGGTTCGTTTTCTGGCACGCAGATTTTGCCTCAGTCTTTAAGAATGACTTACTGAGAAAAGACAAATTACAAGGAGTTGTTCACTGAACTTTTCACGAATGACAAATTTCAAAGGTTTTAATTGGGATTTTATGTGGTAGACCAACATAGATTAATACAAACAAACATTGTGTTTTCCTCTCAGTTAAAACTTTTCACTGCAATAACAACTGGGAGACATCCACAGATGTTAAATGTTTGCTCGTTCATCTTGTAAAAAGGTTCAATCTGAGTCGCACTGGATGACATGCAGCTGTGAGCACCAACCTTTCCAAGTCTTGCATTAGATTCTTACTGAGCTGCCTGGACTTTGACTGGGTCACTTCAATCGAAGAATTTCCTTTGATCAACTCTGGCTGGGTGTTTAGGATTATTGTCCTACTAGAAGCCGAGTATTTGCTCCAGTCAATGTCATATATAAAAGCCCAAACGTTCAATTTAGGTTTTATCTGGCTGAAGTTTCCTCCGCCACACTTTTCAGATACTTATTAAACCTGTCGCAATAAGCAGTAATTTACATTCTGATGATTAATAGTTTTCGAAGGGCAATTTTGTTTACAGAGACTTCATAATCCATTTTATTTATGATTTCGGTTTTAAGACTGATTGATTTTAGTTGTATTTTATTTTGGATATTTAGAATGACTTCTAGTGCGTTCCTTAAAAAAAAATTTACTTTATTAGTCTGTGAGAGGGCAAACTTGCATTATTATTTCATTATCAACATATTACTTGAGTATATTATCATTTATCACAATGATCAGTTGGACAATTTATCATCTAGCATAACTTATTTTCGTAAAGAAAATGGGAAACGATGCACATTTTACCCACTTGACAATTTATTCATTCTGTTGTAGCGTTTAATTCACGGGGAGACACTGAATAAACAAACTTTAATATAATAAAAGATGTTCTAAATCTAGTAACCTTTTGTTGTGCTTGGATAAATAAGTTATTTTTTCTTCGCCTTGCTACAAATTTGAAACGATCTTTAATTTTTATTGTATTTGCCTTTCGTATTGTAATGCAGCCAAGTTCACTTTATAGATGATTTCTTTTAATCAAACAATTTATAATCTTCAAAAGCTACAGATGTAAATTCAATAAGCTTCTAAACCAAAATCCCTGAACTATGTTCAAAGATGATCCTTGAAGAAGTGCTGCCCTCTTACCAGTAGGCATAAAAAAGCAACAGGGGTCCAAGTGAGCCGAGGCTCAGCCAGAACATGAAGCAGAGGCTTCCTGTGGACATCTGAATAACAGTATGCAAAGGAAACAGGCATCCCAGCACAGTTTGAAAAGCAACACAGTGTGCCAGTGCCTACAGAAAATAAGTGAGAGCAGACCCTATCCTGGCAGCTGATCCTGGGAAACAAAAGGCTAGGCTAAATATTTACATAGAGCCCGAAGGGAGAGTTCGAGATTAGAGAGAGAGGAAAAACAAAAAGATGAAACGGAGGGTGGGGCTAGGATGGGCTAGCTGCTGCAACATTATCTGAGGGGCTGTTAACCTGAGATACAAGCAGGTCAAAACAAAGGAAAACATTGTTCACATGCACAAACCCACAACTGCACACAAACATCCCACAGAGACAGGATCCTGCATTTGCTCAGCTTCGCATCATCCCCGTGGTCCTCTTCAACTGCAGGTAGCAATATGATCAAGTGTCTGACTGATCCTATTGTGTCTCTATAGCATCGGATACAACCAGAAGGATATTTTTAAGCTGAAACGCAAATGCATCACGTTTTTCAAACTTCAAAACAATACAATTGTTTTAATTCCACTTTCAACGATCCGTGTTATAACATTTTAACTCGCAGATAATTGAAATCTTTAACTGAACAGAAACTTCTATAGCTACACTTCATCCAAAAAATAGAAAACAGACAAATTTAGGAAAACATGGAATCATGTTTGAATATTCCAGTGACGGTTTTGTTGTCATAACTCTCCATCAGAGGTGGGACCAAGTCACTGTTTCGCAAGTCTCAAGTCTTTGTCCTCAAGTCAAGTCTCAAGTCAGGACCTTGGAATTTCAAGTCATTTTGAGTCGTTTTCTTTTTTTTTAAAACAATGTTTCAATTATGCTAAATGTAAATAATAGAGTCCCAAATTATATCAATAGTCCCTCCAGCTTCTTGAGAATTATCATGGAAATTCAAGCAAAATCAACAAATTCCCGCACTTTTTTGCAGCAATACATAATTGGGAGTTTATTGCAGATTGATCTCAAAAATTGTCAAAAACTTTCTTACTTGTACTAAACAGCTCCAGCCTTATTTGACGTCAGATTATAGTCCATGATCTGTACATCGAGTAATAAAAAGTTGCATTTACCGTCACAATATCGCAAACATTTCCAAATTAATACCACAAGAACTTTGATCAATACATTCTGACGCAACTGGCATTTATGATCTTGATTTGGCCCAAAACAAAAATGAGTTGGACATCCCTGCTCTAAAGGCTGCAATTATCCCAGTTGCTTGTGGACCTTCCACCCACTTTCCATTACCATCTTATGGATACATCCCTCTGCTAGCATCCAGCTTCTTTAGCAATGAACTGTTTTAGCTTACCTTCATTGAGGAGGCTAATTTTGACTGACCACCACCTCTCTTCCCCATAACAGCATGTAGTCACGAATAACTGAACAAAACAGTTCTGTGTCGTTTATGTACCATCAATACGACAAAAAAAAAATCGATATGTGCGATATATTTAGATCTGTACCTTACTGAAATAAATTAAGAATTCAATGATATTTAGCTCCACTGAGAGACATCTGTATTGAGCAGTTCTATAAAGGATTTAAAATGGTCTCCAAACAAATAAATCATGGGAATATGTAATCACAGAGAAGATATTCACTATACCATGGCTCAGACAAGGGGAACCAGCAGACACATGGACAGCTGGACCCCAAAATGTTTTTTTAAAATGCCAGTTTAGTATCCATTTACTAATGATCGCTGGGAGAAGAACCAAAAAGGGTCAAGCTAAAGTGGAGTGTTATCCCAGAGAAAACCAGCAGCCAGCCAGTTGGCAACCATCAAGCGGAGGGATTAATAGCAAAAGACTTGCTGGAAAGAGGAAGAACCAAGGTAAATGTGGGGCATCTTCCTCCTTTTCTCATCTCCGCCCCTCCATCCTGCCTCAGTCAGGACATTTGTCTTTCAGACAAAGATAAACTGCAGTTCTTTTATTAACTTGCTGATGGTTGGGAATTGTTTCTTTCCCCTCATCCAGATTTACTCAAACAGACAGCTGCAAAAAATGCCCTCCTTATAATTATTCCTCCTACCCCCCATTTAATAGTTTATGTTGGACCAAAATTGCATGCATATTGTCACAGTAAAGTCTGTCAGGAGCTGCTGTGTATCGAATGCACAAATATATCACATCCCATCGCATTAGGGCACAGACGAAGCAAAAATAACAACCTATGCCTGTGAGGGATCGAGTACGTTATGTTTTGGGACGTGGATGCATGTTGTGTCTGTGTCAAAAAGACGTAATTTAATTTGCAAAACAGTAGATTATACTATAAAATCTACATGAATTTGTGTTTACATGGCTGCATTTTTATGTTCGCGGGTCGACAGAGGTCCTCCTGCTGAGGAGACACACCCTCAGGGGGATTCGCTCTGTGCAGCGTCTTCTTCCCTTCCTCCTCATTTGACAAATTACTGTGCCAATTCCACTCCACTGAGGCAGCCTGGCACCTGTCCATCAGTCTCACTGCGAGCTCGACTTTTCTCAGTCAAAAATGTTTCCTGTGCACTTCAAAAAATGCTATGATTGGGAAAAGATTTGCGATATTTTAAAATAGCGCACAGTCGCATTATATTTGGCTTACACGCTGATGCTCATCTTCCTGAAGCTCATCTGAGGTCATCTGTGACAGAAATTAGATCTTTCACGCCATCTGCCCGTCTCTTCCTGAGGCTTTCGTCATCTTCTTAAACAGAAAGCGTTTCTCTACCACCTCTTGCAAATCTAAACAATACATATTTGTCATGTAACAGCACACTTCTGTGAACTTTGTAACTGACAGGTAGTTGCTAGGGAGTTGCTATGACAACAATAAACAAGCCACAAGCTTAGAACAAGCTCACTTCCTAACTTAACAATATAAGTACATTACAACTGTTACAATTCTCAGCGCTCTACCCACCTCTGCGTAATACTAAGTTAAATATCAGTGATATTTACTGTAGTACTGCTGAACTAGCAAAATTAGCTTAGCTAATGTAGCTTTTAACAGCAATCTAAGGCTGCGTTCACACTGCAGCCTTAAGTGACACAATTCCGATTTATTTGCCTTAATGCGACCTGTATCTGATCTTTTCATGACAGTTTGAACAACACAGATCGGATACTTCTCAAATGCGACCCAGTCCACTAGGATATCCGATACAATTCATTTGTGACCTAACGTCCAGGTCGCGTTCATCCGAACTGAACGTCACTGATACTCGACAAACGTCACTTTTCTGCGCCCTCATAAGCGCAAGCGGGAAGAAAAACAACAACCATGGTGGACTGTAATGAGGATTAAGTTGTTAACATGCTGGCTTCGGTTGGACAACATCTTCAAAATCGTAAGCTATGCTCCATTGTTAGCATCCATGTTTACTTCCACAAACACTGACCACTATTTCTTTATGGTAGTTGGAAAAACACTGAGCACGCTCTTTATGTGTGACGTTATTGCGCCCTCTACTGTGCATGCGGGACACTTTCAGGTCGTTTGTTGTTCACACTGGAGATCACATACAAGTCACATGTATTTGGAAGTGTGAACGACCACGGTAATAAAAATCTGATTTGACAGAAAATCAGAATTGGGTCACTTCAGGCTGCAGTGTGAACGTTGCCTTAGGCAGACATGTAGCCTATGTGTATGTAGTTACTCTGAAATTCAGCAGAACCTTGTTATTCATGTAAAGAATTAATAAGTCATTTATTGTATGCATCGGTACATTTCAGACTGCAAAGCTCCTCCATGTAGTACGCACGCTGTGTTCATTAGGTAGTGAACTATGAGATCGGACGCAGCTTAGCAACATCTTCTGACATATTTCTTCTCAGAGTTTGTCATGTATCCGTAGCACGTTGGTTAAGAATGTCCACATATTTTCATTTTGTTGGTCTCAAAGCCAACAAAATGAAGTAGGTAAGTGCTACGTATTAGCACTTACCTACTAATATGTATTACATTTCATCATAAAGGGTTTTTCGTGTCAACTCTTTTATCCTGATGTCCGGTATTCAATCTCCCATGCAAAATTAGCTCTTAAAAAACATCAGTGAATATGACATGAGTAATGACCAACAGGAGAAAGCAACTTTTAGGGCCAACTATGGATTTACTATAATCTGGAGTTCAGCTGCTGAGGTCAGTGATGTGGTGTTACATAATTCAAATGACTGAAAATCTGCTGCTCCTGATGTTAAGCAGTGACAAAGTGCTCATTAGACCAAAGCTCAATATAAAAAATGTACGAAAAACACATTATAATCAGTCAGCAACAGGCAAGGTTAGCTTGAATAAAAATTCTTCTGTGTTGGGATTAGGGTTTTTCTCTGTGTTTATTTGAGTTTTTCTCTGTGTTTACTTAGATCTGTTTCCTGTGAGTCTCTCTGTTGTCCCGTCTACCCGTGATTAGTTACACCTGCTCCTCGTTTCTCTCTTGAATGTCCACCTGTGTATTTAAGTCCACCAGTTGTCTCTGTGTCTTTGCCAATAATTGGCTCATGGCTTTAAATTATTTTTATATAAGAATGAGTTCAGACACCAATTTTTCAAGTATTTTAATATTTAAACTTATATTAAGGAAACCAGTTTCTACAATCGACAGTCTAACTTCGTCCTCTTCTTCAATTGCTTTTTCTATTCCAGGTTCTTGTAATTCAGTCTTATTATCGCATACATTAGAGGTGCACTGATTACAATTTAATTTGATTCAATTCCTGATTTTCTAAGATATCTGTTTAAAATAAACTGCAGTTTAATACCTCAATGCAGTAACATAGTTTTCAATTTTGTTACTGTTACGTTTCATGCAAGTGCAATCAAGAATACCAGCATAACATTATTTTAAATAAAGAAACTTTTAAGTTTATGTTTACATTTCTCTCTGAGAAACAAATTTTGGTTTTGTTTTAGCTAATGAGTAACTTGTATTGTTTTTATTCAATCTAGAAAAACAGGGATATGTATGTTGCTCATCGTGGGGAAAAGTAGAAAAAAATAAATGATACATTTTGTGTGTTTATCTATTCATCCACCCATTCATCTACGCATCAATTCATCCACCCAGTTCATGTTTATGAGCCAAAACAGTAATAAAAGCTTATTTGGGGTTTTAATCAGCCACTAAGCCAGTCTACATAAAATAAAATGGTCTGATATTGCTCATTAGTCCAGCCCAACAATTATTGCTAGATGAATTAAAGTTATCCTTTCATGCCAAAAATACATCTGCAAAATCTCAATTCTTTTAAAGTTTAAAGAAAATTAAATTGAACACTTTGTTAGGAGCCAGATGAACTATCTCTACATTGTAAAGGCATGTCATGTTTCCAGATAAAATGTGAACATTTTCATTTTATAGCCTTGAGATAACGGCTAATATGGCAGTAAAATTGATATCACTGTTAAAAATAGACTTCAAGTGCAGGATGCTGGTTTGTAGGTTCAGTTTAACGTGTGACTCCTGTAGGCCCAGCACACTACCTGACTGACAGCGACTATGACAGCTACTTTCCTCCGGCCAACTTATCTCTGCCTTACCACAGGCACAACAGAACAGAAAGGGAGGAATTCAAAGACAATTTAAACTCGGTGCAGATTACGTTTCAAACCCCCCAGAATGAATATTTAACTGGCCTGCCTTTCGATAAGCGATATGTGGAAATTTCACTGAGTCAGGGAGTCAATTTAAACTCCCCTGAGAGAGGAAAGGCTACTTAAACGTCCTGCAGGCTCGCCCTTGGGGACGGACAAAGCCCTTCCTCCCTCCTGCTGCACGGTGTGACGCTAACAGTGACTGTCTGCTCAGCCTGATACAGACAAGCTCCATACTAAGTCATTACACAAGGTGAACTGCCTAATTACAAACAGACAGCCCCCCTCCCTACACCACCGTGACCTACCAACAGGGTCACTGCTGCTCTTAAAAGTGTCTCAGAGAGGAGCTGCACAAATCCTGGATGAGAGAAAACGAACGTTCGGGACGTTTTCTGCCTTTCATGCGAGTCTCTTTGCTAGGATGGGGGTGTACTTTTCATGGAGTAAGGTCAAAGTTGCTTCTTTTCCTCCCCGCTTTACGCTCAGCAACTGAAGCAGGTTTAAAGTGACCAACGTAACTGGACAAAACCGTCAGTCGAAAGCAGACAGTCCTTTGTAAACGGAACATCAGAGGCCCGTTTTTATAGCGCGCCAGCTCCTGCCAAACTGGTTGTTTCCATGGAAACCTAGCAGCTAATGACCGGTAACGAGAGAGAAGGACTTGTTTGAAAGAAAAAAAAAAAGAAAGGTAGTTGAGGATGAAAAAGAAAGACAGTGACAGAGAGGGACGGAGGGAGAAAGACAGAGATCTTGTGGAACAAAAGAAGCAATTTAGCATCGGCGGACAGCGTAAAGCCTGATTATGTCATCAGTGTAAATGATCATTAATTTCCTTCTGTCCAGCTGGACCAGATTAATGTCTATCCATTTTGCTTTGGAAGAAGGGAGCCAGCTAAACCATTTCACTGGGAAGCAACAAAAAGCAACCACAGACAAATATACCATACTTTCATAGCATTACAGGAATAATAAATAAAAATAAAAAAAACATAAAGCAAAACTTAAAAATATTAAGCATAAGGCAATCTTATTTAGTTTAAATCCATATTTAGGAATACATAAGAATATCATAAAGGTTGGAAAAACTCCTACAGTATTATTTATGGAGATGAGACTTAAAGTCACTATACACCAAAAAGGATTTCAGTGTTTTAAAATACCATAAATGCCAGTGGTGGTATTAAATTAAATATATTTATTTTACAAAACATTTGTCCTTTTCTGTCTGCCTGTTATTTGTAAGTCAAAATAAGTAAATTTTAGCTTCAAATCCTTTGTAATTTCAATTTGAGGCACGTCTCTGGTGTACCCTTCGAAGCCAACTCTTTCCAAAAGATTCATTGCAGGCTGAACGGGAGATTTTTCTTCTTGCAACAATGGCGCACAAAGCAGGAGAGAAGCACAGCTTTAGATATAAAATCAGCTTTAAATCTAAATGTTAAAGAGGTTGTTTTATTAGGTTTTTATCATTTTCCTTGACATGTTTTTTTTTAATAATTCTTGTAAAAAAAAAAATAAATAAATAAAACTCAACAAGATTTTGAGCTGATTTTTTGCCAGCTTGAGTTTAGCTCTGTCGCGGTTGCTAGGCGACAGGACATGTACCACGGTAACGGCAGCAACAAATCTGAAGATCAGACAATCCAGTTTCACAGCCACTCACTTCCGGTCTTTGTGGTCAACAAAGGCTGCAGCCACTGAATTTGGACAAGCCCGGTTTGTTCACCGACAGACATGCTAACTGTGCCGGCTAACATTTATTTAAGCAGTGCTATTTTAAAAAGACTGGCGGTTAGCTTGTCTATTAGCGAATGAATGACTGCTGTAGGTTTCACTAAGACCTTCTTCCTGATCTAGAGGAAACTGACGCAAAATGTCTTTTTGTTCTTCGTAGACCTTGAAATCAAAACCTAGCTTATGAGAACATACAATGCTATCACTAAATAACAGCTAAAAACACAAACAAAACGAACAATACATGCAGTTTTTTGAGCTATCAATCAGATGGATCACTTTTTTTGTTAAAACAGATGAAAGGTTATGCTTTCAAACAATTAATTTTCTCAATAAAAGTGGGCTTGCCTTTCCAATGGAGGGTTTTAATCTTCTGGAGAACCAACAATAAGCGATTCCAAAGATAAACATATTATTGTAAGCCACGTCCTAAAAGCACAAACATTATGTTGCAAATGCCTGCAAGCACAAATAGAGACCACAATTTAATTTTATGTTCACTTTATCCTCCTGTAAGTTCAACAATGGACATACTCCAGATTATTAAAAGACGAAATATACTTTTTTTTATGTTTTAATGTAATAACATTACTGACATTAAAAGAAAATTAAAGAACTAAAAGGAGCTGCCATTCAAACGTCCCATCTCTGGCACCGTGGTGAATTCCTGTTTCTACATCAATGCACAACTCTTTCACTAGTTTCCACATAATAAAAATTTTAACCTTAACATCTGAACCAGAATGCTGCCCGGCGTGTGAAAGCCAGCCATTTCACTTCTCTTTACATCCTGATCCAATTATTCATAAAGCCGGCAATTATGCATCCATTAAACCTGCGAGTCCAAAGCTCAGGATCAACGGCGGTGTCATGTGGATCGGCTTCATTACTTAAAAGATCAACAACCTCATTGGAAGTAAAAACACGTGTGGCTGACAGACAATGGCCACATATGCTTTTAAAATAGTACCCATAAGGGCTTCAAATAAAGCTTTCAAATCTGCAGGTCATGGTTCACGTCATAAAATAATCCCCAGTGAAACAGTAACAGGAGTCTTTTAGTGTAGAAAAACACAGCTTTAAAATCAATGAAAACACTGCAATTATATATACAAAGACTTAATTGAACCTTATTTATTAATATAATAACAGGCTTTCGGCAAGAAAGCCTGTTATTTCCACAAAATTACATTATTCCACATATTACATATTACACATATTACATATTACACATATTACATATTCCACATATTACATTAAAAAATTTATTATTAATAGAATAAATAGAAGACATTACATCACTTAACTTTTGGGCTATAAAATGTGTTGAATACCAAGTCAAATCTTTCTCTCAGCACAGCAAAAGAGGACAGTGGTTGATTTTTAAACCTTTGCTTCAGTAGATAAGAAGATCAGCTCCACGTGTCAGCATCAGCCGATCACCAATCTTCTAAAATTAAAGAAATCAGTTGATTTATCGGTGCACCCCTAATGTTTATCTGAAGCATAGAATAGAGCAGCAAGCACTTTCCCACCAGTTGCTGTGCACTGCAGTGCAGATGGCTAAAACAAGCTGAAACTTTGCCCCAAATTTGACCAATTAGAAATGTTTGGAGTTGATTGATTTTTTTTTCCTTTTCTGCTTTAAATAAAATCTGTTATTATCCTTTAACAAGGTAGGTAATTTTATTTCTATAGCACATTTTCAGCAACAAGGCAGTTCAAAGTTCTTTACATGAATTAGAAGGAAATACAAACAAAACAACAAATAAAAAGAAAGACAAAAGGGTAAAAGTATAGAACTACATATAGGTTCCCCATGTCTAATAAGAATAAGAACAAGTAGTCTGTAATTTATAAACTATTCAGGGTTTCTCTGGATAATCTAAAACGTATAATATTGGTCTAAAGTAACGAGTACTCCACCACTTCTAAAAGTAATAACAATTATTATTTTAAGACATTTGTCCTTAACCTTTTCCTAATCAAGGTTATTTTACCATTTAAAATAATGTCTCATACTGGCAAAAATGTTTTCAACAAAACAGAAAATATGTTGTTTTTTTTTTAAAATATCCCCATACTACTCAGAATCCACACCTGCAGTGAATCCAAAAGCAGCAAAACCATGTTAACATTGTTTGCGTCTGTCCATCTAAAGCTGTGCAATCATCGCCATAATTCAACCCTGTTATACGCAGACATCTAATCACAACATATATTTTCTTTAAATTTCATACCGTTCGAGTTAACAGCTTTCCCAGCAGTGGAGGAAAAGAATGCTGAAGTGTATTTAGACAAGATCGTGATGTAACATCTCATTTTACAGAGATAATTGGAAATACTGTCCTCTGCTACTTTTCATTAAGACAAGGGCAGCTCAGTGTAACTGACAACACTGTGTGTGCGTGTGCTTTAAATTAGGCGTTTACCTGTTTTATGAAGTGTGTAATTGAGCTCTCTTTGTTTTCAAACGCTTAACAATGGTGTCTTTAATGCAGCCTCAGCCCCAGTTTTTTAGTCAAACATCCTTTTGCATTCAGATTCCTCTAGCCACAAGCTTGACATGAAAGATTTAAGAACTGCTAATTTTAGCTTAGTTAGATAACCTTATAAAAACGATGACAGCACACGCTCATTCTCAGAGAACAGAGATAAATTAACACAAAAAAAAAAAAGCAGAACAGGATTAAAGATAACCTAATTCAATTTGAAGAAAGAAATTCTGATGTTCACCCAAAGGCTGAGTGAACTTTAAAACTTTTGTATGTCTGGGTGTCGCAATATCACAGTTGGAAGATATTTGCTTGTCTTTGTGCCATCTAGTTACTGTCAGCATGTGAGAAGTGGGTGGAAAATATAATTATCTGATCACCTTTAGCTCAAAATATAAAATAACTGATCAAACTTAAAGGGAATCAATCTGTTTGACTTTAAACTACTGCCTCTTCAAAATAACCTGCAGTACTCAAACAAAATCTGTAAATTGGTATCAGTGGAAAAAAAAGCAGGATTGGTCTATGTTTCATTTATAATTTTTGGCATGACAAGTACGGAGAGCCATTCCAGCCAAAATTACATAAATTAACAAATAAGTAAATAAATAAATGACTGGCTTCTTTATCCTTATTTATTTAAACATCCATGTATTATTTCATTTGTAACTTTATCTGTACATTTTATTATTTTATCAATTATTTCATGCATTTATTCATTCATTTCTTCAAACATTTCTTTCTGCCTGTCCTTTTTCCATTTCCTTATTCATTTCTGCTTCATTATGATAATGAGACAAGCACCTGATCAATTACAAAAAAGCAAAAAATGAACAGCAGCACAAACTAGCCGACACAAGAGTAGAGCACTTTATACTTTGTACAAATTCCTAATTTGTGAAATATTTACTGGTGAAAAGAGGGAAAGAAAGGTGACATCCAGACTTTCTTCCATAAGTTATGCTACAATCTTGTGTCACTCTTATGAGCCCATTTTTGTCGCCACGGGTCGTGAGCTGAACGTACCCAACACTACTCAGAATAAAAACACACGTCTTTTAGTTTCCATTTATCTTTTATCTATCCCAACTTCTGAAAAAACCAAAAAGCTCCTCATTTTATGAGTCAAGATTGTTTGCCATTTTCTCTTCAACAACAACTCAGTTTTGAAAATGCATTTTAGAACAACACATTTAGAAAGCCGAAGAGAGTAGACAGCTTCGCTTCCCCCCGCCCCCCAATTCGTAAGCCACAAATGAAGACAGTATTCAAAAAGCAGCTGTCGATCAGCATTTCCACAAAGGCGTGTGACTGAACAACAATCAATGCCTTGAAAACACGGGCTGCTCTGTGAAAAGCTCTCCAAACACACTATTAAAATAAAGATCAATGCCGGGCCTTGCTTACAGTGTTATCATACAACACAGACACACATGCTGGGTCCAAACGACGTCTTTGTGCTGACGAAGACCAAACAGAAACACTTTTAACAACATCCCCTGCACTGACGGTTCAGACCCAACATAATGACCATGTGCCTCAATTCAGCTGCATAGCATTCTGTTTACTTCACAACAAAAGACTAACCTTCAATTTATTTAAAAAAAAACAAACATATTTGTTAAAGTAGAGGGTCATCTCATAAATATTCACATAATTCAAGAGTGAATGTAAACACAGGATGCTACAACTTTCCTTGATTCCAATAATTGATTAAAACTTAAATGTTAGGCTGCAAATTTCACTCCATTTACCTATTTAAAAAGAACATAAATGTATATTGCTTCCAGCTGATCAATCCTTATTATGTTAAATTGTTTAAAGAGAAGGCCTCACCTGGATGAGCGTGGCGCCAAGTTGTACCGATACACTGATGAAAAATGTCATTATTTCATCACTCGTGTCTCCTAAGTATCCCTTTGAGTCAGAAATATCTACAGGAGAGGCAGACTGTGAACCTGCCTGAATAACGACTGGAAAGAATTACCGTCTTCAGAGCAATAACGTTTGAGCTTCACTGCAAGCAGTCGCCAAGCTGCAGCACAAAGAAAAAATTTATCATACCGTTCATTTTTTTTATATATATATATAGTTTCACTAAAGTGGCTCTGTAAATGCGGCCGCTTTCTGTCTGCACGACAAAAAAAAGGCTCACTAAAATACTTACACCTGGGTTACCGCTTTTGTATTTTATATTTTTAAAATTTTTTGCTTCTCCGAAAGAACATCGAAGGCAGAATGAGGTCATTTGAGCACAATAACAACTTATTTAATAGGAGCCAGCTATTACATGTTTCAATTGCTCTATAGATGCAGCCTAATTTGCACTTAAAACGATTCTGAACTGCATATGTGTGACTTCATTACACCAATCAAGAGCAGATGGCTGAAAAGCATTTTTGTGCTTTTGAGTGTTTGCCTGAATACCTGTTTCTTTCACCATAATTTGAAATTATGTGTTATGTTTTATCACTTGGCTTAATGGAGATGGTGCAAACTTTCAGTTTATGTTTCACTTGTAAACACTGAAAATAAATTACTGATGATATTCGCAGCTTTGCAGTTACGACGACTGTGAAGTCTTATTTCTCTGTTCTAGCTAAAACAAAGTTGTATTCTTTAAGTTTTTAAGCCCCTTATGCTGTACCAGTTTCATGGTGTATGGTCCCAATTTTGTCCCTCTGTATTTGTTGTGTTTGGAGAATTGCAAATTATTATGCTGGTCTCTGTTGCGACAGCTTAAGATTTCCATGCTATGGAGCGGCTGCAGAAACTCTACAATACATGCAGGCTTTTGTTAAGCACAAACCTCTATTTTATGTTGAACTTTAACTCAAAGACATGTTGGGGCCATTTTAGTGCTTCACAAATAAAATTCAGAGTACTCCAAAATAAGGCTGGAACTATTAATTCGATTAATCGTGATTAATCGATAACTGAAATAATCGTCAGCTAATTTAGTGATTGATGAATCGTTAACTGGAGAATACGGACTCATAATGCCAATTTGGTGGAAGAGCAACATATTCAGAGCAGTTTTAAGATGAGAAAAAATATCTTGTTTCTCGTAAATATGTTCTTCCCAGAACTTCTCAGGTGGCAGTTTTGGCTTCACCTGATTTAACTAATGTAAAAAAAATAAAAATAAAATTCTCCTATTAAGCACGTTTTGCTGTCCAATTACTAATCAATTAATCCAGAAAATAACAACAGATCAGCTCCACATTGTACTGATGTTAAGACAAGAAGGAAGAGCTGATCTTTTCACACGTCGATGTTGGGAGTATTTTCAGCTGCACATGCATCATGCTTTCCTAACACTACAGGAAAACATTTTAGGCCATACCATTTCTATCTGCTTATTTTAAAAAGGAACTGAATTATTAGTTTATTTGAGTATTTTAATGTATTACTAGTGTTGTTAAAAAAGGATAAAATCTGCAGCATGTAACCTTTATAATATGTACATATACAGCTCTGGAAAAAACATCCCACTGCACTGAGCCCCATTAAAAACCTCCTGGTTTTTCCACCAAATGTTGATTTCTGAACTGAGTTAAAACATCAGTATTGTTGTTTCTGAATGAATATGAACTTCTTTTCTTTGCATTATTTGAAGTCTGAAAGCGCTGCATCTTTTTCCTTATTTAGACCATTTCTCATTTAAATAAATACAAAATATTTGCTTGTAACTTCAGAGACATGTTGTCAGTAGTTCACAACATAAAAGAACAATGTTCATTTTTCTCAAACATGCATATAAAAAGTAAAATCAGAGAAACTGATCATTTTAAGTGGTCTCTTTCCAGAGCTGTATATACATATGTACATATAAATACTTGTGTATATATATATATATATATATATATATATATATATATATATATAAACAGAACATAGTAAGCATATCCCCATATA
>CAEGAE010099648.1:0-32569 GCA_903067095.1 Girardinus metallicus
ACATTCCCACTCAAAGGACTCTGACACCTTCTGTCTTTAAATCCCTGCTGGAGGCGCTACTGTTCTAACAGGCGTTTTTATTTATTTATTTTATTTTGGATTTTGTTTTCTTTAAAATGTATTATTTTTGTTTTTGTGAGGTGACCTTATGTGTCCTGAAAGCACATTTTACATAAAATATAGAGTTATTATTATTATTATTATAAATATTTATACTGCTACAAACAGGGACGTTGCCATGGTTACTGCTTCACGTGGCGGCAGATTTCCGGGTATTTATACTAACTTACTTGTATCTAAGGGTGGCGACAGGGCGGACCAGCAGCTGCGCTCTATTTCCCCTCAAATTAGGATTTATAAAGGAAAGGTGCGCAGCCACCTGCGTGCGCACGGCTTTATGCATCCCATTATTTTCGTGCGCCGCACTTTTCTAAATTTTTCCGAACGCCAAGTTTTAGAGTGAAAACTGCTCATTCTTTTATGCATGAGGCCCCAGGACTGTAACAGTTCATTTGTTTCATTTTGTCTGAAATAAAACTTAAAAAAACTACTAAGGTCATTTTAATCTCTCCTGTTGTCTTTGCTCACACTAATAGTGTTTTAGAGCTAAAAAGCTGTTCCTACAGCCAATCAGAGCCAGGGGGAGGGTCTTACTGCTGCTCAAACCCTTTCTCCCACAGTACAAGCTCAAGATTGATGGCCGTCATGAGTGGCTATGCTAACCAGCCTGCACATTCATGGCAGGTGAAGGAGCTGTAGAGTAGCAGAGCATGGAGGAGGGTGTGAGCAGTGCACCCACAAGGGTGATTGACAGCAGTAAGACCCTCCTCCTGGCCCTTATTGGTTGTTTCTGACCAAACGGTGTATTTCTGCACAGTAGGACCACAGAGAGGCGACAGAGGAACTTGGACAAACCTGAAGCAGAACTTTCTGTGAGGCAGCAGCGCTAATCCCAGCAGCATATATTTTATATCTACGGCTGTCATACGCAGTCATATGTACATGTGAGCATAACAATGTATTGGCTGTACCATATGTGTGAGGATGCTGGTGCCTGTGGAGCATCAGCAGAAGAACCCGGCGATCCGACCCGATCTGCTGGGTTCCTGTTTTGGTGAGCAGCAATTGGCTCATAAAATATTCTGCAAAGATTCACGAGTTCCTTTGTTGGATCATAAAATCCCCCACACTCTTTAATTTTAACTGTGCACATTCTGATGTAAGATTACCTTTTGAGAAGGAATTAACATTGTGGCACGTTAATAATGATCGGAGCAGAAAGTGTGCTTGGTGATGTGTGTTGCAGGGAATTAAAACAAGGTGATAAAGTGTGGCGTGCGTGCTGAAGGTGCAAAACCGGAGCAGAAGCTCATTTCTGCTCTTTATGCAGGTGAGAAAACGCTGGAAACGGAGTCAGCAGAACAGCAGTGAAGAATGAAAACTTGATGTTTCCTGCAGCGCTTTAATTGCAGCTTCAGAGATGTTATATGATCTGGAGCAAAACTCAGAGCCCCCAGAGAGCTGCGTCCAGGCAGACAATCTGGAGCTGATGTGTAAATACTCTCCCGCATGTGAGCAAAATACATGTTGAAGCAGAAAGGCTTAGAGGTTAGCACATTTCCTTTTTTCTGTGATATTACAGAGCCTACCCTCTTCCTCTGTTTCCCCCCTGAGGTCATCGGAGCAACAGCACAGACACAGTGATGTGGCAGGCATGGCAGCAGATCAGTGCAGATAAAAACATCTAGGTTAGATCCCAGAGGATGCCCTGTACTCTGACTTGAAACACGTTTCCACCTCCTTCTATCCTGTGACAAAAACTCTGGATGTCTTATATGAGCTTCTGAAGAGAAGACTTCATTCTTACGGGGTGCAGAGACATTTCCCTTCTGTTTCTTCCATCACTTCTGATAAGTTGCACAGGATGTATAATGTTTTACTTTTTTTTTAAAGACTTTCTTTGCCACTATTGGTCTTTAATAAAAGGCCAACATGTGAAACCAGTTCTCATTGTTGCAGCTGCATGACGAAGATCGTTTTGTTCTCAGCCTCATGTCGTCGGCCTCTTCTTGGCATCAATGAGCTCTTCATCAAAACTGTCTTGTAATTGGTCAAAATTTTATGGGTATGTTTGTTTATGTGAAAAACGATGGAAAATGGGAATAACCAGCAGAAAATACAAAAGTTTTAAAGTGGGCAAAAAAAGAACGTGTTCCTGCTACATGCCGTCGTCAGCTTCTTACAGAGCTCTGACACGCAGAAGCTGCGTTTCCATTCACCAGGGTGAGCAAATTGAAGTTATGAAATTCTCCTATTAGAAACACGGCAACTTTGAAAACACGCTTTTCAGTAAGTTTTTGTGGTTGTTTTTCAGCCGTGTAGAAATAAAAAATGCAGTGGAGACATTTTATTTCACATCACACAAGTCACATGATCAACATGTTACTACTGGAGGAAATGTCAAAGAAGACGACAGGAAGTGACAGGATGACGGTTTGTTCTCCTTTTTTGGAGAATGTGAAGCTATAAGGGGTTTACACTCCACGCCTTAGTAAGACACTGACGTCTCTAATGGCGGATAGATGATGAGTAACTGTTTTATTTGATTTCTATTGACTTATAATGTGAACAAGCCTATTCACATGTGATTTTAAATGGTATTTTTTTTACATTAGCAGAATACAAAGATTTGCGCACATTTGTAATGGAAGCAGCGCTAATGTGTCTTATGGAGATCAACAGGCACGTAAGCCAATCAGATTCAAGACATCTGTGATAAACGAGCAAAATAAATGACACACAACAGTAATATACAATATTCCATAAAATGTAAGCACATATAAATACATAAAATCAAAAAAGTCAAAGAAAACACCAATTCTAAATTTTTGCCCACGTTTAAATCTTTGAATACAGTGTTGGAGTGCTGCAGTTCTTCAGAAACAGGCACACATTACTTTATTCCCACTTTTTTACACTGGAGTTGTGCGCACTAGTTTCCTCCTCTATGTGGAAAACAGTTCCAACTGTTAAACTTCCAAAAGCTGTTTCCTCATGCAGAGAGCAGGATGGATAGTTTTAATGGGGAAGTTGGACCAAATCATTGAACTCTCTCTGCTTTACGTTTTTTAGGTATGTATGGATGTATAAGTGGCAAATTTCACAGAGTACGGCAGCTGAAACACCAACATTGTGGATTAGAGTTTTCAATGTTAAGAATGTTCTACTGTTCACTTTTGTCTCTGAAACACAAAGAGCACAGAGGAATTGAACAGGAGGCCTCATGGATGCAGAGCAGAGAGAGGAGGACGTTTTTACTTCTGTTCGATTTTACATCTTTCTTACTCAGGAATGGACTTCAGATTTTAGGAGAATGGCCTGGTGGCCAGCAACAGGGGCCTCTCCTAGGTCATCGCTGACATCATTCCTCCGTTGTATTAACATAGACCTATTAGCTTCAGACAAGCTGCTTCTATAGCGGCGCTCACTCACTGATCATTAGTTATGGACATTATTTGATTGTTAATTCTCTTTGTTAATTCCACTAAAGCAACAGGAGTGTATGTGATTTTTCCCATGACTAAACTCACAGTAACAGATACTTTCTTTTTTTCTAACTGGGATTTGCAGGGCGATCTGTTAAACCATAAACAGTGGATTACTAATTAATTGATAGAAAATATTATACAGCTTTGCTTTGTTTTTCTTTTAGTCAAAGAAGAAATTTTCATTAAATGTGAAAGTTAGATCTAAATGAACTTCTTCGTCATAGAACTGATGAGTTTAAACTTTAAAAAGCAGCAAAAACCTAAACAGAGAATTTTTGTCCTGTAATATTTTTAGTGACTGTAATTTTTATTCCCATCATATCTGTAGGACCTCACCATTCATGCCCCCTGCTGTTCCTGCTAATGAGACAATGGCAGAATGAAGGATTGTAAACATCACTGCATTGGATTTTTGAGTGAGAAGTCATTTTTTTGAAACAGCTGACAGAGAGAAACCCAGTTGGACTAAATGTTTTTTCTAAGCTTCACCTCTCTGGTCTCCAGAGTGGAGGGTCATGAGCCTGACTGCTGCTGCACACTGGGAATCTCAGACGGTACCAGAAATTTGTTGACTCCGTTCTACATTTAACTGTATACATACATATATACAAATACATGCATGACTGTCCCTTTATGCCATGTTACCTGACATGTTTGAGTCAAAGTCTAACAGAGTTTCTAGCGGAATGCTACCATGAGCCAAATGTCTGATTCATAATTACTGATAACAAAGATTAATGAGTAAAACAATAAATAAATAAAAAAATAAAACCAGTGCGCTCTTCTACAGCTGAGTGCTTTTTATTATGGATATGATGTTCCTGTTTCTACTGTTCAGTTTTACAGCCTCTGTGGTCTTTAACATATTCTGTACTGGATTCCTCTGAGCTTTAGAGATCTGACCTGAATGCAGACGTGTACAATCGGCCACATGCAGAAAATGCTGCCACACCTGAGGAGATGAGGCTCCATCGCAAGGATGGCTACTGAAATGTCTCCAATGTGAGAAAACCTTGTTCACATGTTCCATAGAGACCAACAGAGCAGGTCTGAATTCCTATAGCTATAACAAACTATCTGAGAGAAAACAAGTTATTAGAAGAAGTTTATTCTTCACCCATAAAACTAGATAAGAAACCTTATATTACTTGAGTGTTTTAAAAATTTCCAGCCTCATATACAGCGTTATCATTGGTCTGGTCAAATGATTATATTATGACTTGGTGTCATAAAGCCTTAATTAGACAACCCAACAGGACAGACGTCCATCTGAAGACCACTGGGCGGAAAACATGCAGACATCACCAATTCTTGTGGACTTATTTGATTTGCTCTTATGATGAATAATTCAGCTTGGCATCAAATGAAAGTGGGTGAGGTCTCATGTTGGACGGGCCTGGTGAGCAGCAGAAATGGCTCCATGCCGCTTTTATTATCCCCCGTGGCAGCCAATCTGAGAGGATCCGCCAACCTCTGACATGAAGATGATGAAAGGCGAATAAAATCATGAAGTCGCTTGCAATTCTTTTTACACACTTGACAGTTAAAGAATGATTCTCAGGGTGAGGCAGCTTAATATTACGCAACAATGTAACATCTAGCTTTGTCACACTGTATTATTAATGAGCAGAAAACTCTCCCAGTACAGCTGGAGCCCTCCGAATTTGATCTGCATCGCACTTTTCCAGCTGAGTCCATAAAAAGTCCACAGCAATGTGTATGTGAAGGGGCCAGAGACGGTGGTTCATTACTGTAAATGATTATGCTGCCACTTGTACAGCACTATTTTATCTCGGCATCGCTTTAAAGAAAACATTCATCTCCTCAGGGGACAGAAACCAATAAGGCATTCAAACTTTAAAACTGAAGAACACTTCTTCTTCTGTGGTATGTGTGCAAAGGCCATTTATAATTGAGTTCTGGCACCAATCCGCATCTCAGACAGCATCTACTTTAAACTTTGATTACAGAAGTCTGCAGGAGCAGAAAACAAGAGGTAATAGAATACGGCCGCAGGTCATCACATTTAATAGTATGACTCATCATTAACACTTGGCAACAGCCATCGATCGAGCGCAAGTGTAAAGAATACTTGACAACGAGGCAGAGCAGGAGACTAAGTGCTCCATGAGATAAGCAAGGCCATAACTCAGAGCAGACACTGAGCCTTTCACATCCATGGAGAAAATTATAATTACTACTATTCAGCGTCAACAAACATAGATACAAACAATACGTCATCCATAAGTTCCTACCCATGTTTAATCCAGCTTAGGGTCCGTGATACCCAGCAGTCAGAAGGTATCACAGGGAGCATCCACACCAGCTTTAATCAAACTGCAGTTTGTTTGTGTAGAAAGTCCAGTTCGTTTGGGGAAGTGTGAATGTGCAACCGGACTCTGGTCCACCTACAATCAGCGGCCTCGGTTTGGTTGAAGTGACCTCTGGTGCGGTTCGAAAGATTATGTGAACGTCAAGCAGATCTGAGACCGCTCCAAAATCAGGAAGTGGACTACATCACAGGGCATTCTGGGTAAATACAACCAAACCATGGAATGAACAGATGGCTCTTCCACTTTTGCTTCATTTTTGTTTAAAAAATGAAGGACGTAGTTTAATCTGTGGGTCATCAGCTGACATCCACTAACATTCCCATTCTACAATTTCTCTCCACTGTTGCTTCATTCAACATGAGTGTAAGGTGGTGTCCAAAGTGGGTCCTGGAGGGCCAGCATCCTGCATGTTTTAGTTCTCCCTGGTTTAACACACCTGGATCATATGATGGCTCATTAAAAGGCCTAAGAAGAACATTGACCTGCTGAAAAGGTTGTTACAGTTGGAGAACTAAAACGTGCAGGATGCCGTCCCGGCAGTACCGACTTTAGGGACCACTGGTGTAAGGGATTGCTGTAAAGTCAACAACACAACCCAAGCAATTTTATAGTTTTGCCCCCTGCTGGTCCAGGAGGAGTGAATGCTGCAAGTCAGTGACTCAGCACGATCTGCTGGGTTTCCTTAGATAGAAACTTTCTAAATGTCTTTGAATAATTAACTGAGCTCAATATGCTTTTAGGAGCAGTTAGAATGTATGTTTTGATTGAATCAAAAATATTTTCTTTGTAAAGTGCCTCGAGATGACATTTGTTGTAAATTGGCACTATAGAAATAAACTGAACTGAATTACTTTGAGAGACCAGATCATTTTATGTGCTGGGATATAAACTCCCAGAAATAATGTGCATGTTCTCTGTTTTTACCACGGCTCTCAACCATCGGGACCCGCTGGTTCAGATGGAGGTCTGGTCCTGACTTCACTGAGTCAACATCTCCAGTCATTCGATAACAGTACCTGTAAATCTCTTTGATGGGTCCAATCATAACATCACAGCCAGTAAAGTATGTCATAGAAAAATAGCAAGTTGTTAGCAGAGACTTTTTCATTGGACAGCGACCTATAGCAGCTTGTAAACGTGGGCAGCAGATAACTTATGACGCTGCAGAACTGTGAGCTCACTACTAGTAAATCACTTCTTTCACCTGATAAACATTTTTACAATTTCCTTCAAATTTCAAAGCTATTTTTTAACATTGTCAGTATTAATGTAATCTAACCAAGTCATGAAGCTGAGGAGAAGCTGCATGCACGGCTCAGGTCTGGCAGTGTGAACAGTATTTCTTGCTCATTGTTTCTGTCCTGCTTTGGGGGGATTTTGAATCTTTTAAACGTTCAGAGCGGCGACACTCACAAGTGCTCCATTCACAGCCCTGCAGGGGATGCTATGGACTGCCAACCATATTGGTTGCTATGGCAACTGACAGCACCTCCCCATAAAAGACCTAATTGATAGCGGCTGATAGCTGCAGAAAATTAAACATGGCATCCTGGTCACTGGTTCAACAGGAGATCTATGGCGCAGGCGGCTGGGTAACATGGAGGCGAATCTTCTCAGTCGTTTTTTGGTTATCAATTAAACCAAATTCTGTTGGAATAACCTCCATTTTCTTCTGCTTGTTTCATACAAGCTAAGATGGGGAATTATTATCCTCAGAGTAGAAAAAGTCAGATATTAAGACCTTTCACTGTCTTTGAATTCTTCCAGAGGAAAAAAAATGTGATGAGCCAGACTTCTGTTTACTACAGATGACATAACTCTCCTGAAATGACTTGAAGTGAATTCGCTTCTGGCAACAAATATAATTAAAAATGATTTTTACATTCGGACTAGTTGCAATATGTCCTTGCAACTTATTAAATTTTGAGCATTAAATCTATTTTATGGCTGCATTTTACCAGAAGCAGCAGCAGCAGCAGCAGGGCTAACGCTATCAGAGAACGAACAGAGCCATGACGCAACAGAAGCTAAAGCTGCCTAATTACTGTGTCTATTGGCACATTTGCAGGAGCAGATAGATTTTAGCCTTCCTGTCAACACAGCTGGCTGCGGTGAAGAAAGGCTTATACAGGCAGAGTCTGAAGCATGACAAGATGTAGCAGAAATGCAGAATAATTCAATCAGAGTGAATCCTGGAACGGTGATGAAATCCAGTGAAGTTCAAACGAGTGACTCTAAACTTGCTGCATTTGATGCAACACTTAGCACAGAGTGGATCGTCATCCAGTAGCCAGTCTGTTGACTGATGCTGCTTCTATCTCAGTGAGATCTTGGTGTTAAGTACAGTTTATGTCTGGACTGCATGAGGACTGAACCTCCTTACATCCCAGAGAAAGAATATCTGCTGCTTTGTCAGTGTTCAAAGTTTTGGAGAGAAAACTGATTGTTACCTTAACATTTTGTCTTCTTACAGCATTGGATGTGAAAACATTACAATTTACTCTCCTGACTGTAGGTGCAGACGCACCGATGTTTTTTTTTAATGCACAGACTACGACGCAGCGGTAACTAAATAAATCGATAACATTAAGAAAAGTTCCTTCTGAATATCATTTCTGACACTGACCAGATGCATCTTGCTGATCAGGAGCAAACAGTTTGGAACATGTCTGGTTCAAAAGTGCTTTCAAAGTTTTGCTGAAGTGACGACTTAATGAGTCAACAGCACATAGAGAACAGAGGAAGCTGAGGAGAATACTATGATGTGTTAATGTGTTTATAGTCTAAATAGAGGAGTGGGCAGTTGACCTTGTTGAAGAAAAAAACAATTAGATTACCAAGCACAGTGCTCTGCCCTGCTGCGCTAAAGCAGCAGCAGAGGATAAGATCCTTCCAGTCACACATCCCAGGATCTCTGCACTCAGCTCAGCCCGAGGTTACAACAAGAGACAAACTGCAGCTGGAAGATGCTAAACAAAAGATAAAAACGGAAAAAGTAACACTGCTTACTCAAATGGTGCTATAAAAATGAAAGCAGTAAAAACACAATTTTAAAGTTTATATCCCGTATTCATAAAAGCAACAACATGATTTTAAACATCTGGTTATGAAAATGATTTGCCAAATAACCATTCCGACCTCACAGGAAGAGAGAGAACGCGTTCTGAGCGCTTTCGTCATTCCACCGTTCCTAGTGGTTCTGTCATAAAATGAACAGAACCACTAGATGTTTACTTTGACTGCAACTTCAATGAACGACTGAGATTTCTGTAAGCACATTCAGAGAGACGAGTCATAACTGCTCCTATTATTTATGTGTTCACAGGTGAATTCCTCAGCCAGCACAGCAGGGCTAATAAATATGGATCTATACAAAACAGGAGCAACTTCAATCAGAAGGCTTTAAGAGGGAAGCATTATAGAGACCGACCACATTAACCTGAGCCACAACATTCTCCACTCACTGTGTATAGAACCAGTGACCTGATCGCACCAAGATACTCTGGTTCCAAACGAGACAGAGAACATCTAAAGTTGATGATCACCACATTTCCTCAGGAATAACTCAGGTCAGACGCCTGCTCCCTATTAGCTTTTTTATCCACATAGGTCTTAAACATGTAAAAACACGTGTTAGTTCATCTTAGAAATCTGCGAGCTCTTTGCGTCAGATCACACCTGTTCTCCCAACACACAGAGATGGAGAGACAAACAGCACACAACGATCTGAAACAAAACACCGGTTTGCTTTTTTAAAGTTCCAACAAGGAAAAAAAAACATGATTAAATATTTAGCCATAAAACATTTTACAGCAGAGCTGGAGAATTGGCCCCCCTGAGCTGGTTTGGTCACAGAAAATAATGATAATGAACTTTATTTAAAAAGGGACAATGAACAAGTCAAACATAAATGTCACCATTTGAAGCTCTGTACCAGATTATAGACGAAGCTAGTCACAAAATACACGATAAAACCAGACAGAAAACACAACACTGCCCGTTGCTTTCCCAGTCACAACACACAAACGCACAGACCCAATCAATGGCACACACACACACACCCACACATATGCAGTTAATCAGTTACTTTATTTAAGTAGAGCAATAATTACATCATATATTCTAATTCTAATCACAATTACAAATTCCAGAGCTTGTTCTTGTGCAAACGTTTTCTCCCATTATGTCACCTCCAGCCTGTAATGTTTGCCCCTCATTACCATCATCAGCCAACAGAGTTTGACTCCATTTTCTGAGCTGTGTTAAGGAATGGCTTTCAGCTACTGCACTGCTATTCAGGAGGAGAATGTGTGGTTCTCCATTATATTTACACATACTGTATATATGAGCATGTGATCGCATTTGGGAGCATCTCACACGTTCTGCAAGATTTCCTGATGGAGTTCTGTTTTTTAAGTTGTGGTTCCAGCATCTGTTCCTGCTGAGTGGTAGACCTGATGTCAGTGTTGAGTCTCATCATAGACCTCCTAATGTTGAGTCAACTTCATTTGTAAAGCACATTTTCAGTCATGAGGCAGTTCAAAGTGCTTTACATCATAAAAACATCATACAGTCATGAGTTATAAAACAAGCAATAGACATTACATTTTGTCAAATGTCAAAATTATCAAGCAATTATGCATGAAATATGTTGATCAATGTTTCATTTACTAAACTCTAAACAGATGGGTGTTAAGTCTGAATTTAAAGGAACTCTATGTTTCAGCTGTTTTGCAGTTTTCTGGGAGTTTGTTCCAGATTTGTGGAGAATAGAAGCTGAATCTGCTTCTCCATGTTCCAGACCTCTCTGGTTCTTGTTCTGGTTCTGCTCTGCATACCCAGAACCAAATGACCTGAGAGGTCTGGAAGGTTGATACAGCAACAGCAGATCGTTAATGTATTGTGGTGCTAAGCCATCTAAGGGTTTATTAATTAGCAGAAGTTTATAAAGTCCCTGTAACTCAGAGAATTTTAAAATCTATTCTCTGAGCTTCAGGGAGCCAGTGGAATGACGTTAACCTGGGATGATGTGCTCTGTTGTAGTGAGAACATATCAGATAATATTAAATCTACACAAAGCCCAAATTTAAACTTATGTCATCCATGCATAATAATTCACAGCTATCTTTAAAGGAGCATCTATTTGTGTCCAATGGACATAATGAAGGGAGTCCCAGGAGTTAAACATGGGCAAAGCTTAACATCAGGAACCAACTCACATCTATTTGAGACGTTAAGTTTTATCCTCATGAAAGTGACTAAAAGCTCTGGAACGTCGACTGTAAATGTAAAACTAGTTCAGCGAATCAGTAATCATCAGACTATTGATTGATCTTTTTAATCAAATTATTACCCATAACTAATAAAATATTCTATCCGCTTTCCCTATGACATCTTACTTATTCAAAGGTTTTCGTCAACATTTTACATCATTTTACTCAGTTCTTTTTGGGTGTGTGTGTCAATGAGGTCATGTCATTAAACTAAAACGATGTTATGTAACCATTCCCATTAGCAGTTCTGTTGTCCAAGCATGAGAGCAGATCTGAAGTGGAAGCTGTCCTTGGCAGTGGGTGTGAAAGGCTCTAGAAGGAGGGGATAAAAACAGCAGCTAATGAAATGAATCCCAGCCTTGCACTGTGGCTCTGCAGTGGGAGGACGCCCAAATTGCATCAAACAAATCTGGCCAATGGAACCCATATGGCTAATGGATTTGGGTTATGATATTGTTTTGGAAAGCTCTGCAACATGCCGTCCTTCAAATGTTACGGCAACACACACCTCCCCATATCATTACTGCCGCAGAACGGAACACACTTGATCAGACCCGGGAGGGAACGATGCCGGGGAAAACAAAGAGGACGGCTGTGTGAATAATGAATATGGTCACCTTAGTCATATATCACCATCCGTTAGAAGACGACTTGGATGAGGGTGTCAGTGCTGAGAGCTGACAAATTTCTGCAACCTCCTCAGATTTCACCTCTCCATCCTCTCCCCTTGTTCCCTCCCGCCTCTATAATCGCTGGCTGGGGCAGAAATTAATCCACGCCGCAGCGACCCAAACACGTCTTTGTAAATTGGACACAGTAGGTCGGCCATTGGGAGAGTTGAGTGATGACACAGCAAGCTGTGGGGCCGAACTTTCTCTGAGATGTGATGCTTCTTAAAGGCACCAGGAGCAGGTAGCCAAGGTCAAGGCGGCCTAGTGGGTGGAGCTTGGCACTCATTTAGCATTTCAAAACCGGGAAGCGTGTTCACACCGAGCAGGAGTCAGACTTCTACATCCCGGCTATTTCTACCTCGTGTCATGGTTCCTCAAAGAGCATTGACCTCTGGGCCACAATGCAACAAAATATGTAAAGAAACATCCATTTTTAGAATGTTTTTTTTATTCACTATTCAATAATTATTACATTCAGTTAGCATAAATGCTGCCTCAGACCATCTGATTTTAGATGGCCAAGAGTTTCACACGTTGCAAAATTTTATAATTTTCCACCAAAAAATTATTTTTAAAAATTATATTGCCAGACCGTACAATTTTTTTATTACAATCCCCCTTTTGCTTATAAGAAAATATGCAATATTTTAGTTTAATCACATCAAATGTTCTTTTATTCCCACATTCTTATGTTGTTTTGCAGCAGAGTCCTCCACAGCGGCGCTGCTTCCTTTGGGCTCTTTCTTGTCACAAACCTTTCTGTTTCTGGTTTGCTATGCTAGCTTGAGGAGCAAAGCAGCTTGATCAAGCTGCCAGTCATTATGAATTATGATTCATAATCAGAATCATAATTCTGATTATGAGCATCAGAAATAAACATTTAATTCAATTATTTGAACTTATATTAAAAAGGATTCAATAACAGAAAACAAAAATTATGATGAAAAATTGATGATTTGATGGGTTTCACATTCTTGCATTTTCTTTTTCTCATCTTTCCTTCACCTTTCTCAGGTCCCCACAGCGCCCCCAGGTGGCCCCCCACTTTGAAAAACACTGCCTCCCATCCTGTCCCAGTCCTCACAGTTTCCCAGAAGGCAGCCTGTGGAGCGGCTCAGGGCGTGAGCTGCCCTGTTAGCTGTAGCTCAGATGGTCACAGGACAGATTTTACAGATCTGCCCCACAGCCAACGGCCGCTGCAGAAGCGCCAACAACAGTCACTATGATGAATGGGACAGTAACAAGTCCTCTGCGTCATCACAACCTTCATTCAGACCTCTAGCAGAACTCACACTTTATGAGTTCAGACTTCAACAACAATATGTTTATATACTCTGAGGGAATGAAGAACTGAATCTGTGATGAAGTTCTGTACAGTGATATTTTATAGAATATTTTCCAAACCAGACGCTCTCCTATCCTGACCCTCTGACACCGTTTAGGTGTTTTCCTGCTACCACATATTTAAATGTCATTATGACGTCATGGGCAGGAGGAAGGGCGGTCACGTCATGTAGCACATGTTCCAGCTTCCTAGAATAATGGAAGGAGTCGTTTTCTTTTTGATAGAAGTGTTTCTGCACAAATCACTTTTGGCGAAAACAAATGGCAATTATTTTGGCAATTACTTTAGGAAGGTGACAATATGCACAAACAGGACTGAGGATCCACTGATCCAGACAGAACTAAGGGACAGTATTATGTGTTTTCCATGCAAATAGTACCATTTTATAGAACAGTCAACTAACAATTTCCTATTCAGTTGTTATAAAAATGCTTTTTCAAATATGACTTTGATTTTGCAATTTAATGCCTTGAAAATGGGCCTCTGTCTTTTTAAAACTTCTGATCTTTCTGAAACTCATCACACAACATGGCTCCTCTATTAACATTTACCAGGGTTTCACTGAGAAGTAGCTCATATAATGAGTCCAGCAGATGTGCAGCTCCACCAGGGGTTGGTAGTTTGAAGGAGCTGACGGGTCAGGATAGCAGAGCGTCTGGTTTGGAAAATATTCTATAAAATATCACTGTACAGCACTTCATCATAGATTCAGTTCTTCATTCCCTCAGAGTAAATAAACATATTGTTGTTGAAGTCTGAACTCATATAATGTGAATGAAGAGGGCCTGGCCTGTGAGGCCGAAGCTGGAAGCTGCAGCTTCAAGGAGGAGCTGCACCTGGAAGGCGGAGCTAGGTCCAACCAGGCATTTTGTACAGCTGAATGGTTGCTATGGAGATTAAAGGATTTCTCAAACATGCATGAAAGAATCATTTGCAAGTGCAGGATTGTAACTGGTTTTTTTTAAGTTCCTTATAAATATCATTTCTGAGCTGCCTGTCATGTATGAACCATGTTGAAGTCTCAGCTCTTCAGAGTTTCCAGAATCAGATCTAAACAAAGTCAGGCAACATTTAGTTTCTCTGCTCCTCGGCTCTGGAACAAACTCCCTGAAAACCTGATATCCCCAACTGTTGGTTCCTTTAAAACAGAACTGAAAACATTCTATTGACAGCAGCTTTGGATCAAAGACTGACTTATTAACTATTAAATTCATTTGTTTCTTTTATGCCTCGATACGTGGACTCCCTTCTGTCTTCCCATTTAAATTTGACTGGGAGCCAATCGGACAGGTGAGCATGGCAAATAACATTTCAAAAAAATTATTTTGTAATAATGATTGAAAACATATTTTATAATTAAATAAAAATTTGAAAAGAAATTTTATTAAAAAACATATTGATTTCAATCTATATTTTTGCCTTTTTTTTCTCACCCTCCCTCAAACTTTTTGATGCTGCAGCTCTTATTAAAACAAAACCGTCAGAGCCTCCCCTCAGCCTCTGTGCCGTTCCATTTTCTAAAAGAATTACATTTTTTGGCTTTGTGCTGAGGAACAAAACTGTCTTCTTAGCTCTAAGATAAGTGTTTGTTGAGTACTTAAGTACACAGAATACACAGCATGCAGAGGCATCAGGCTGATCAGTCATGACCACTGGACCGTATTTTGGAGTCACTGTGATTAATTCAGCTGTCCAATGTGTCACTGCACATGTGCAGACCAGTTTCTGCTTGTTGGTTCTTTTCATTCAAATAACTGGTTTTGTATCTTTATGAAACCAAATAAAAAAAGAATAAATCACCTTCTATTCCTGCACACCCTCCTCCGCTCTCCCTCTCTGCTCCAGAGCTTTGACTATACCAGAGCCCTGTAGAGGTGATGATGATGATGAGAAGCCTGTCCTCTGAGACAACACTGATCCCAGATGAAGTGGGACTGATGGCTGTGAGTCAGGGGAGGAAGTCAGAGAAAGGTCGAACTCAACTTTCCAATGTTCAGAACTGATCCAGCTGCTATGGAGCCCAAACAGAAGCGAAGGCAGTCAGGGTCACACTGTCTGCACAGCAGCATGCTGCAACTCAACTTCACCCGGAACCGTAACCTGCTTCTCTTATCCTCAGCACTGATGCTGCACGTTTCTTCAGAAGTGACCCAGAACAAGCCGAACCACCCATTTACACACATTTCCCCGCTAACTCTGGAGTTAAATGTCGGAGTCTCTCCTTACCTGTACGGCATCCTTCCCCGGACCGGGCGGCTGTTCTTCCCGTCCAGACGAACCACCCGGACCGCCGCTGCAGCTCCCCGCAGGTCTGGAGCGGATCGGAGGACAGATGTGGAAATGAAAAGTCAGTTGGGATGTCAGAAAGGAGCGCTGAAGAAAACCACAGGCAAGGAGGCAGAGAGCGTTTCCTCCCGGCTCTGTTGTCTCTGCTTCCTCCGAAGGTCCAAAGAACTCTGACAGAAGTTGTTCGGGAAGTCCAATCGGACCGGATCGCGCTCCAGGAGCGACACCGTGGCGGAGCTGAGGCTCACTGCTGCTGCTGCTGCTGCTGCTGCTGCGCTGGAGGCTGGAAGCTGCTGGGGCGTGTTCTTCAAGGAGGAGGAGGAGGATGGACAGAGGATGCGCAAAGATGCTCCAGAGTGAGGAAGAAAAGTTTGGAAAAGATGGTCAGCTTTGTTTCTGGACAAAGAACAGGGTGATGGCTTGTGCTGAGCCTAGAAAGCATGTGACTCATGGGTAGACTTCATGTATGATCTAATATTCTGTTTCATTCTTCTCACACTGAAACCATAGAACTAGAAGAACCATCCCAAGATGACCCTTAGGATGCTCAATCAATATTTATTTGCGTTGCACATTTCAGCAACACAAGGGTCTTTACATCATGAAAATATACAAAAAACATGATATCGTCAACAGTTGTGAAAACCAACAACAAACATTACATTGTGTCATCTTAAAGTCATCAATATACATCAGATATGATCATGTGTACTATGGTTCTAATGCAACTCTAACCAGGTGGCTTTTTAACCTGATTTAAAGGCACTCTGTGTTTCAGCTATTTTACAGTTTTCTGGAAGTTTGTTCCAGATTTGTGGAGCATAGAAGCTGAATGCTGCTTCTCCTCGTTTGGTTCTGGTTCTGGGGATGCAGAGCAGAACCAGAAGACCTGAGGGGTCCAGAAGGTTGGTACAACAACAGCAGATCTTTAATGTATTGTGGTGCTAAACTGTTCAGTGATTTATAAACTAACAGAAATGTTTTAAAGTCTATTCTCTGAGCTGCAGGGAGCCATTTGTGGCTCTTTTGTGAAACAACTGGGTTTAAATTGTTTAGTACCGTTTCCCTCACTGTATGTAAATTCTTACTCATCATAAAAATAACATAGAAAAAAATCTGCTGAAAAAATTCCAAGCTTTTTATTGTGTATTAAAGACTCACTTCTTCCGCCACCAAACTGTTATGACAGCCGTCTCCTGTGATTCTGCCATTATGGTACTGAAATGCAGCGTCTCACTGTGTGTGGGGGAACCAACGCTTTGATTGCTCACTTAAAGGAACACATGAGGGATGATATGTATGGTCCTAATTTCAGAAATGTATGTTTTCCATTAAACTACAGGATCAGCATATTCGGCAGTCAGCACTGTATTTCGTCTAACACTATTGAAAAATGAAAAAAAAAAAAAATGAATTGGAACCAACGTATACACTGAATAGAATAAACACTTCTTAAACATTTGTCAGGCTCAGATGAGGATGTTATAAAAATCGGTGACACCGACCTGCCTCAGCTTGTCACACTGGGTCAATGAGAACTGCTTACTAAAAAGTTCAGCGCTTTAAAGATGTGTTCAAGCATGTTGAGCCAAAGGAGAGAGTATTGGGCAGAGATGAGAACTGAACGGAGAGATTTTTCTTTCATGTTCTTGTGCTAAATACATTGAAAAGTATTCTGGAATTTAGTTTAGGGCAAGGGTCTCCTCAGTGGATCCTGATGTATGTCAGATGTTCTCAGTGACTGAGATGTTTTATAACAAAATGCATTTGAAGTAGTGCACATACTTTGTGCAAAAAACAAGCACAAGGTTTTGGCTGTGTACTTCTCCCCATTTGAAAGTGATACAGGAGAACGGCACAACGATGGCAAACACTGTCGTGAAGGGAGCTCTCTAACGCATTGCTGGAGACAACCAAGGGCTCTCATTGCATTGGGGGTTTTACAGAAAACTCAGGTATTGTCTGATAACTCAATCTGAATTTCAAGGTGCTGAATCAGCAGTTTGTGGACCTCAGACACTGACAGATCTGACACCAAACAGCTGGAAAGAAAAGGCGTGGCAGAAGTACCAGGGACGGTTCAGGTCTGTGTTTGATTCTTTCCAAAACTTTGATGTTTGCCCACCTGACATGTCTTAGCCATGACATCTTCAAGAGTGTTGTCTCATAAAATCTCACTCTTTACCTCGAGCAAAATAGTTTGTGCCATTTCATCAGCACAAATAAATGGTTCACTCACACAGTTCTGAACAGACTCATCTAGCAATTTAAATAGAAAGGACCAGATGCTTCACCAAAGCCCTAAGAGGTCCAAAAACATTGACATTTAGTGGAGGTAAAGTGCAGAATCCTCAAGTTTGAGTCTGGCAGTTAACGTTGCATCTCAAGGACATTGTTGACCTAATTTATGCTCAGCAAATTTCCAAGGAACAAATTATTTACTTGGATGCTCTGACCCAGGAATATTTGGAAACCAAAAAGGCACTGTTTCCTAATCTCTACTACTTACATTATCAAGGACTAATCCTAAAGTTTGTCCTCTCATCAGATTTCAGGATTAGGGAGTAAACACAGGTACTTCAAAAGATGTAGAAGGCATCTGAAAAATGTCACAAACCTCTGATTAACTCCTTCAGAGCGATATCGGATGCTTCAGCCGCCCTTACTGCTGGTTTAGTGTAGGGCTGTAACGATTCCTCCAATGTTTCAAGTACCGCGATTATTAAAATTCCTTGAGGAAAATGACCTGTCCCGAAGCTTCATTAAATAATGTTTTATTAGTGCACCGTGTTTCAGCTGAGTGATTGGTTTTGTTGCGCTCCGAGTTGTTGCTAAGTGCTAGCAGCATAACATGCCATTTTTAAGTTTGTTACGGGGGGATTTTATTGATTGATTGATGGAAATGTAGAGATGAGAGACGAGGGGTAATAAGACGAACCGGTGAGTTGTGACAGACTATGAGGAGCTTAAATACTGGGAAGGTTGAGAGCTATACTGAAGACTTGGGCTGATGAACTAATTCATTGCAAGTGTGAGTAGTTGGAGCAGGAGCCAGGCTGAGGAGGGGGGAGAGAAAGTGACACAGACCGGATATATGAATTGAAATACAACAAACACTTTATAGAGTCAATATGATGATGGTAACAGTATATTTTATATGGGTTCCAGCACATCACAGGTTAAGGGAGAATGAAATGGCAAACAGGATGGCTAAGGAGAGAACCAATCAGGTAAGGATAGATATTAATGTTAGTTTTAGTAAAACTGAAATAAAGGGTGTTATTAAACAATAAATGAGAGAGGTGGCAAAAGTTAAGGGTAAAAGGAAGGAAAGGACGATGGTTTTATAAAATCTAAAAGAGATTTAAAAAAAACAGAAAAAACAGGAAGAAACAGGAGAGAAGAGATAAATATTTCACGACTTTCGACACAATGGATTGAAAAGCTCATTATTTTTGATTGGGGAACAACAGACAGGGAAATGTGACTGTGGGGAAGATGAGACAATAGAACATGTTATTTCACATTACAGGTATTACCAGATTAAGAACCTCAGTAATATGAAAATAAAATTGGATATTGTTGATCTATTTATTTTTTTTTTTGTCATGTGGTTCACACTCCTTACCAGTTGGTGGTGGTAATGCTTACGTAATGTTTTTTGCCAACCACCAATAAACTTTAAGAAAAAGAAAGTGAGTAGCGAGATTGGAAAATTCTGTTCTTCACTAAGGAAGAACAGAAATGGAAAATCAGGTAGAACTGAATAGAAAAGAACTAAGGAACATGAAAAATGTCAAAAATCCAAACTCAAACAACCCCAGACCCTGACTATATATATGTAGTTTCACCTCATTAATTACCATTTCTATTAATTTCAGCTAACTAGGATATTTTCTGAATTTTAGTTTTGTTATTTTGCAAGTTTTACTTAACTGTAATAACCTTGCCTGGAGTAAAGCAAAAAGCTGACTCAGCACATTGGGTTGACGGTGAGCCGTGCAGGCAGCTTGTGATATCCAGTGATAGCTTTCCGGCGTCTATTTGTAAAACCTCGGTGGTGTCTCGGATGCCTGCATCTGGCTGCCAGCCGGTCCTGACCAGGAATTCTGAATTATTCAGCCGACCCACAGCAGACTGAAGCCGTCATGTGTTAGACAGCTTGGCTGGCCTCTGCCTGCAACAGGGAACCCCAGCAGACTGGGCCGCCGCTGCAAAACACAAGCAGGTTGCATAACTCCCCATTCAAATTTAAACTGACTCACAATTTAGGCCTGGTTCACAATTTACTGCATGGCTGGAGATTTTTTGGTGTGTTTTTTGTTGTTTTTAACGCTCGTCTTCCTCTGATCAGATGCAGAATGTGTTCTGCTTCCACAGAGAGGGATGAGAACGATAAATTATTCACCTGATCCAGCTTTTATGTGCGAAAGCCGAGCTTCCAGCGGCTCATTGCAGACGAAGCAGTTAAGCTTTTTAATAGATACACAGTGTCTGTTTATGCCACTCTTTAATGCGTCACATTAAGTCAGCCTGTGTCAAGCACAATTATGAAAATGACTGGAGTTAGACAGGAACGTATGAAACGCTATAAACCAAAACATTGTCATAAATTTTCAGAAAGACATAACGTGCCTCCTTTAATGTGCTACAATTACCATAGTGGCCATTAGCTATATTAGAGTGAAGCTTTACTGATGGCAGGGATCATGATTGGAGCCATAATTTCCCAGGATAACGCCTGTCACTTTTACAGAGCCATTGACACTATGGATACATGCCATTACAAAATATCCCCATGTCATATATGGTCACATTAGAAATGATTTATGATCTGTATTTTAGCTTCTCCCCCACTTACCCTCAATTGAAACGTTTCCCCCTTTGTCAAGGTTGGGCTGATCTGACCTGTCTGACACAGACATGTTCTCATGTTTACAGTCAAATGCATTAATGTCTGGACGTGTGTGTGCATGTTTCTACTCACGAGGAGATGAAGGAATGTGTTCACTAGGAGAGCCTAGCATTAATCCACTTTGGTCTCTAGCTGAGAGGCTCTACAGTGAAGCTCTTAGCTTACCTCTTCTGTTAAGAGTCACTCAAATTTTACAAATAGTCTCACTGTGCATCTTCAGACAAGAGGTTCATATCACCTGTAGGTGTTGCTTACATTTTAAATTGTTCCGCGGTATCAGAGGTGGCCTCTTCATTTAATGCAAATAAGCTACTTCTGTGCTCTACACAGGAGCCTTCCAGAGACCCTCACCCTCTAATTCAACACTGTAGTTTAGGTCAGATTTGATAGACACAGCTCATTTTAAAACTCAAGGTAACATAGTTACTTGTTTGTGCTATTAAATGCTACCATATGCCCAATAATGCAGCTTTAAAATACTCATGAGTACAATTTTCATTACATTAAATTATCTTTGTTTGAAAAAGTTATTGTTTTTAAACTCATTTGTAAGAAAAAAAAATCCCATCAAGATCAGTACTTACTGGATAAAGTTGAGATTTCCAAGTGCAAGTGAACACACCATTGAATTCCATGAAACTACATAGGATCTCTTATCCTATGATTATACTTGTGACTGATGGCTCTCTCACTGCTCCACTAATGCTTCTGTTTTTCGTTGAATACGATTCAACAAAAAACAGTGCTGAAGTTAAATGTTTTCTGATAAAATGTTAGAGATAATAATTGAGAATTAAAGGCAAACGATACCTTTTGTCATGATTTGCAGTGAAGGGGTGGTGAGGATGACGCTGAGGACCCAGAATTGAGTGAAAAAAAATTATGATTTAATGATGAAATGAGTAGAAGTTCGAAAATCTATCCAGCATAGATTGAGTAGAAGGCTGAAGCTCAAAACTGGTAGCAACTGAAAAACAAGAGACTTCTGACGACAGACTAGACTAGACTAGACAAGACGCAAGACCAGACAAGGACACGACAAGGAACGAGGAACACAGGTGGGTTTAAATACACGTGGAGACAATCAGGGGAAAGAAGAGACAGATGTAACTAATCAAGGGATAGATGGGACAACACAGAGACTCCACAGAACACAGAAGCCAAAATAAACACACAAAGAAACTCAAATCACTACACCTTTGGTGATATAATGCCTGTTAAATTGCAGGGACCCAGATGAAATAGCAGATGTGTGGTCACATTCAGCATCACCAAGACAACTGTAGGTTCAATACAAAGATTTCTGTTCAGTTAACTACTACAGAACAAGAATTGTTCCTTTACTCTCCTCATCAGGAAGCAGATTTAACTACAATTGATCCAAATAATGAATAAATAAAGTAAATAAAAATAAGATATTACCAAGTTTATAAAACTTGGTAGCTGTAATACTTTTACTTTCATATTTTATAGGAGTAAATTATGACTGTAGGCAGTGTTGGGATTCCACCTCAGCCACGTGGGGAACGAGGATTGAACTGGAAGAGACTGGTCAAGGCTGAATCCCAGAATGCACTGCAGCAGCCCATTTTCATGACATATGAAGGAGGTATTCCCACAAAGCTGGATCCCATGACACCATACCAGCTGCATGGTGTCACCTCTGGGTTACAACTCTCTACAGGAAAAAACATGTTAGGCTTATTGGTAATTCCACCATGACTCTTGTGAGTTTATGGATGCAAAGGTTGTTTCCCTCATTTGTCTCTGTGCTGGTGCTGTGATGGACCGGTTAATCATCCAGGGTGTATGTTATATAAAAAGGTTAATCATTTATTCCCCAGTGCAGGCGGTACTGAAAACACAGTAGCTCCAGCTGCCATCACATACATGGTATTTGCCTAATGTGCAGCTAAATGAATGAATGTAGTTGAATGTTCAGGACCAATTTCACCAGCAAATGTACAATTTTATCATTTTATTTAGAATGGTGTAACATTGAAAGCTAATATTCTTCAATATTAATATAAAAATAAATGATATATGGACATAACAGTTTTTAAACCCAGTAGTATGTGGTCTCTCACTATTTGTCTTCTTTCTGATCTCAGGCTGATTTCATTATCCATCAATTCATCCTACACATTTATAATTCAGATTCAAATTGATATTTTAATAATTATACAGAAATACTTCCTATTCATGATGAACATTAGAGTCATCTGTAATGCCATTCATTTTCAGACAGGGTAAAAGGTAGTAAATTAGATTAGCTCAAATTAAGGCCAGTAAAGGTAACACATAGAATTAAAGCTGCAAGCAGCCTCGAACGGCCCTCGCAGCTCAGCTCCTATTGGCGAACGCGGGGATTCCTGCGGGGATTCCCGCTCGCCACCGCAGACGCTCTCGCGCACTTACCGCACCGGTGCCCAATGCGACCTTTCTGTCTGATGAGGTGTTATTTCTCTGAGAACTCAATTTCTCAATCGATCTCTTTGTCACTGGTGGAGTAATACTGACCCCTACTGGCGAAATACTGATGTAATTATTCATCATCTTTGTGTCGACTGGTCACTGGGTTTTCTCTGCAAGTTATTTCTCTGAAAACTCCGTTTCTCCGTCGGTCTCTTTGTCTTTGGTGGAGCGATACTGACCCCTACTGGCGAGTTACTGAAATTGTTGCTAAAAAATGACTGCTGATGAATAACAAATGCTATATTGTTTTTAATAAATATTAATGAATCAGTGGAGTCAAATTAAAATTGAATACTATTGGGCTCTTTACAGGTTGACAAAAGTCAATCATAAAAAGTTTGTTGCAAATCACATAATTCATGTGTGATTTAGAGATGACCGTATGTATACTGAGAGGGATTGCAATTCGCCATTCGGCCACGCCACATGGTTCAGCCAGCAGCCAGCATTGACAGAGTTCATCATCATTTCATTTTATGTCAGTTGGCACAGGATTAAACCCATATGAATCAAAGAGTAAAAGTAAAACATACGGCAGAAAAAAGACTTCCTGTTGGAAGGGGGCGGGGCTTAGGTGATGTCACCAATTTGTGACTGTGATCAGGGCTGGTCTATAATGAGACAGAAAGTGATGCAGTGGTGACCATGTATGTGGAAGTTATTGCACCATGATGTTTCATGGCGAATAATCAAAGTTTGACACTTTGACTATTCGCCCACATGCTTTGATGTACAAAAAATTGTAGGATAACTTTTGACCTATGCCTCAAGAGTGTGCCGAGTGATTTTAAGTCTGTATGTAGGATGAGTTCGATTAGATACTACATCAATAAAATGGACATGATGGCGGCTTTGATCCAAAATGACCGACTTCCTGTTGAGTTTGGACCATGGCTCCAAGAGACTTTTTTGTAGGGCCTGACAAGATACATATGTGTACCAAGTTTCATAATTCTGGGTTAAAGCATGGCTTGGGGCTAATCATTTAAAAACTTCTAGGGGGTGATGTAGAGAAATTAGGCCACGCCCACCAATGATTCTTATGGATTCCTGTCTGGGGCTGGATAAGGATCCGTCCCAGTAAGTTTGGTGCAGCTCAGCTCGAAACTGTGGAATTTAGAGCCAAATGTATGGCAGTGGCGTGACCTGTCACTTCGCTGCGCCACCACGGCCACGCCCTCCATTGAAAATTTGCCACTTTAAAGCAAGTGAGACCAATTGTTATCTGTCATCCAACACAAAATCATCTTGATTAGGTCAAGAGAGCCACGGGTGGAGCTTTCCAAAAAATAAAATGCACCGCCTGTTCTGAAGGGGCGGGGCTTATATGACGTCAGACTATGATGATATAGGATCATTCCTGCCAAGTTTGATGCAGCTCTGTCGAAACATGTGCCAAACATATGGCAATAGCGTTACAGGTCACTTTTGAGTCAAAAAGCAAAGTTCTCGATTTATCGGTCGATCTACGTTCCTACCCTCATCTATGGTCATGAGCTTTGGTTCATGACCGAAAGAACGAGATCGCGGATACAAGCGGCCAAAATAGGTTTTCTCTGTAGGGTGTCTGGGCTCTCCCTTAGAGATAGGAAGCTTGGTCAACCAGGATGTACTTAGGGTAGAGCCGCTGCTCTTCCAGAGGAGCCAGTTAAGGTGGCTCAGGCATCTCATCAGGATTCCTCCTGGACGCCTCCCTGGTGAGGTGTTCCGGGCACGTCCCACCGGGAGGAGACCCCGGGGAAGACCCAGGACACGCTGGAGAGACTATGTTCCTCGGCTGGCCTGGAAACACCTTGGGATTCCCCCCAGGGGAGCTGGAACAAGTGGCTGGGGAGAGGGAAGTCTGGGCCTCCCTTCTGAAGCTGCTGCCCCCGCGACCCGACCCCGGATAAGAGGAAGAAAATGGATGATGGATGGATGGATGGAGCTGCAGGGGTTCACATCTTTTCTGTTACTGTAAAACTTTGTGAAGATTATGTTCAAAGCATTGAGTTGCTTCAGAAGGAGTTTTAACCAATCTATTCAGGCACATCAGCTGACAAAACCTTCACTCATATCATTTAAGGACATCTGAAACATTTATTTGGCTGAACTTACCAATGTAAATGTCAAGATATGGCAAGATATTTTCTATACATTACATGCCCCAAAACAGTTTTACCACAATTTCTTAAATAGATAAAGAGCCTGATGAAACGTTTAATGCCGCTCATATTGCTCATCCGAACTCCACCTACCAGCTTAGAAATAACCTGGAGACATTTTTAATGCCTCTACATGTGACCGTTTCACCTGAAAAGAACAGAAGCATTGTTTCAGTGAGTCATGGGTTATCAGGACCACTATTGTTAAAAAAATACAAACATCACTTTATATCATGAATCTGGTTAAAGAGGCATTTAAACCTCACCTTGGGTTTCAGGAATCAGAATCCGAACAATTTTTTTTAATCCCAAAAGGAAATTTTGTTGCTAAATTCATTAAGTTCTGTCTGAGATTTAGACGCATATTTCATTAAATAGAAAGTAAAATGGAGAGAGTAAAAACAGTTTAGAAGTTGAAACTGGGAAGCTGAAAATCAGGTTAATGAGCAGATGGGTTTAGTCATGAAGCCACAGAGTTTTATTCATCTCCTGTTGGAGTTCCAGCTTTACACCTTGCCTCTCCCTCCTATTGCACACACCTGTCTTAAAGACAGAGCTCATAAAAACTTTCAACATAACGTTTTTTTCTTCATTTGATGACTGGTTTCAACCTTTTTTTTTTCTTTTGTGTTCGTTCTTGTAGAATTTCTTCGGGCTGATCGTCTCTGGCACGTTTTAAAGTAACTGCAGGTCAGAAAACATGTCTCCTGGATCCGTGCACTTCTTCTGGCACACGCAGGACGAAATCCATTGCATCTTCCACTGAACGCTGGAGCCCGTTTTGCAGGTGAAGTTCACCTTGATCATGTGGGACTTGTTGGGGACACAGCAGCGTCTGTCCTTGCAAACGCCACAGTACGTGGGTCTGAACTTCTTGGTGCTGGTGCAGCCCGACAGGCGCAGTTTCTCTGCCTTCTTCGCCTGGAACTTTGGTCTGCACGTCTTCCCCTTTGGCACCTGGATGAGAAACTCTAGTTGGTGTCTCTATGGGTATTACAGGAGGAGCAATATTCTTAATAAGTTATTTTCAGTAATTCAACATAAAAAGTGAAAAGAGTTTTTATTGCAGAAATATTTTGTTGACCCTACACATTAGTGGTGAAAACTGCTGACTTCAGTTAAATGTCAAGATTCCTTGACAAATAAGACAAGCTCGTATGTGTTGCTGGAGAGTTATTTGTAAGTTAGTTCAGCTTTATGCCAAGCATACTGTAATGTTTGCTCAAGAAAATTGACAAAAAAGCTCGGTAATATTTAGTGATTTTTCACTGGAGTTCTGCTAATAAGTTAACCTGAGTTTCCGCTGACCCACATTTCTGTGTGAGAATATTAGTCAGCCTGGATACTTAAGTTTCCTGAGAAGATCAGTTTCAGGTTTTCATTGTCTTTTTTAGCCATAATCAACATACATTGGTCAGTATAAACATTTGATTAATTCTTCTCTAAATATGTCATGAATTTCACCTTTTAAGTTGAATTGCTGAAACACACACACTTTTCACTGATACTGTAATACCCTGAGATGCACCCGTGTTGGGATTTACGATGTATCGGCACCAACATCGGTATCCACCGATATCAGTCAAATACATAAAGCCAATATTAATCTCCATCTTGTTGCTTGTTTTGTCTGGAGGGGGAGAAAAGGAGGTCGGAGGTGTGGTATTTGTTTGGTGATGTGACAGTGATGCAGCAAAGGATTGTGGGGAGTCTAACTGAGGCAGTGTGAAGTCAGATGTCGAAGCAGCAATGAGACATATATAACATTGACTGTTGACCATAACAGCCATATTAATATGCAACAGCGACATTAGCCTAAATGTTCATAACAGTGCACCCCAACATCTTCGTACTGAAAACACAAATGAACTGAGACGAAGTCCTCACCTTGATGCTCTTCAGCAGGCTTTTGTCACACGGCCGCAGCAGACACAGGCGCCGATCTTTCCTCATCTCACATTTTCCGTTGTCGTTGTTGACGCGGACGGAGATGCCCAGTCCGCAGGTCTTGGAGCAGGGGCTCCAGGGGGTCGTCTGGACCAGACAGTCCTTCTTCCAAGCTAAAGGAGGATCCCTGTAAGCCTTCAGTGTTATAGTTAAAGGGCGCAGTGTCACCAACACCCTGCAGGGGGCGGTGGTCTGAGCCTAATTACGACACAGATAGGAACTTAGGCTTGGGAATGTTTCAATGTGTGATACAGTCAGGTGAGAGAATTAGAAGACGGCCATTTATATTTGGACATATAGGCATTTTTACTTAACTTTGACAAGAAAACTAATCAGATTTAGGGCTGAAAAATTAGTAATATTAACTGTGATTAATCTATTATTGGAATAATTGTCAACTAATTCAGTAACTGAATAGTCAGTAACTGGAGGATATAGGTTCTAAAAAGGCCCTCTGCTGAAAGAATGACTCACTCAGAGCAGTAATTACGCCAAAACTGTACAAAAATATATATTTTGCATTTAAGCTGCTATCCAATTATTAATTTAAAAAAAAAGTCAGCAGCTCTACACTGTGCCGATGTTAAGTCAAGCAGAAACGGCAGATCTTTTCACATGTTGATGTTAGAAATATTTTCTTTTTAGCTCCAAATGTTTAAGTGTTCACTAAACAAATGCTGTTACATTTTAGGCAAGACAATGCTTATTATTATTATTTTGAAATGTTTATTTGCATTTTTGTATGTATTTCTAATATTGTACAAAATAAGCCTTAGTGGCTAAATGAAAAGTCTGCGGAATGTGCCTTTTTTGTCACAACTCGACTAATCATCAGAATAATTAATATAATAATTGATTACTGAAATAATCCCAAGCTCTAGCGCCACCATGTCTACATGGTTAGAGGATCATTGCTTAGCATTTTGATGGACTGGTCAGTAGACACGCTGCTGAGATCCTCAGAGCTGATAGGAGATTCTAGCTGCTCATGAGTCTGACAGAGGATTTAAATAGGCTCAAAATAATTCTAAAGCAACTATTCTATTTTACAAATTTAATCTACAAATGGGGGACAACTTTCAACATACCCTGGTCTGACTGCCAAGTATGTTCCAAAGAGACCACAAGATGCTAAAAGCCCTCAAATGTCATTATGTCTGACTCCATCACCCAGATTTCGAGCCTGATTTCTAGTTTCTAGCTGGAAAAACTTGAGTTTTGTTTCTCTTCAGCTGGAGGAAATTATGACCCTTCCACATATTGATTTGTTCTAATTGATTTGGACGGGTTCAATCACTTGGTGACATCGTAATGTAGAACTGTGTGTCACCTGCACATTTATGGTAAATACTCTTATTTCTTCACTCCAAAAATACAAAATCTTACCCAATATGTTTGCTTTGGTTCCAAGTGCAAATATCTTAATTGACCTGAAATAAGACAAAACTAACTTACAAGGACCTTTTCAAAAAGATGTAGGTGCTTGTTTTACGTTAATAATTCTTGAATATTTATGAAAATAAATCTAGTTCCAGTCTCAGATTATTTCACTCATAATGTGGCAGAAATGTCTTGTTATAAGTGAAATGATCTGCCAATGAAACTGGTACTTTTTTTAATCAATATTAAGGAATTATTGACTGAAAACAAGTTCCTATGTCTTGCTGAAAAATTACTTGGAAGTTAGTTTTGTCTTATTTCAAGTGAACTAAGATATTTGCATTAGACGCGACTAACAGGGTAGGATTTTGTGTTTTTGCAGTGTTGTCGTAACCTGAGCTAGTGGGAGAATGTAGATATTAAACAGAAGTTACCATCACTTCAGAAAATGATCAATCTTCTTCATTATGATCATTTCCTCAACGTTGAATCATCATTGAATCATCCAGCTACTACCAGAGTAACTGGCCCGTTCCAGGCCAGTTACTCTGAACACACACCTGTCATGTATGTGGTCTCCTGCTGGTGTTTGCCGGGGTTTGGGCCGTTGCGGAGGCCGGCCGGTCTTTTGCCCATCAGTGGAGCGGGGCCCAACAGGCCAGTAGGCTTCTGGATGAAAGCAGGCGTGCAGCCGATGGCTCCGGCTATGCATGTGCACTTATAGAGGGGGCTGGGCTGGAAGGTTTCCCCGTTCTCATAGTGGACCCCATTCAGGTCGCAGCCAACCGCCATCATGTCTGTTAGAGAGGGGAAATGCGTCAGGACTCCTCATGTGGTTTGCCTTTGAGCTCAGGGCCAGTTCATTTTTCTCATGATAAATACACTCCTTTGAAAATATGGAATGAAGTTTTCCACACTTAATGTTCTCCAGCATACACATAAAGACCTGACTTAGTTTCATTACTTATGAGGATGTAAAGTTAGTCTCTTATAATTTCAGTGTTTGTTTCAACAAATTGTTTAATCTTCATTCGGGATTAAAGTTTTAGAAAATGCAACTTTAGAGAATCCTCAACACACAAATTATTACGCTACATTACTTGTCAAAACTGCAGGACAGAGGGACGCTGGAATGGGCCACTTTTCTTTGTTTTTCAGCCATTTTCTACCTTTTCATACACAAGTCAAACAATAATAACACTGAAAACATAAGACAAAACCAGTATAAAAATAGGTAAAGCATATTTAAATTAACAACTTAAAATCTGTATATAGTGTTGTGTATCTGAATTGTGATGCACAAATGATTCATGGCTTGTGAAGAACTGGAAGTGGACTTCTCATGACCTTCTTCTTGCCAGTTACTCATAAAGGTCATATTTGGGGTGAAACTAAAAGTTGTCTTAGCAGCAGAGTTTTCTTTTTTTTTTGGTGTGACTCTCCGCAGCTCCTTCAGTTCTCCCTGACATTTAGGTGACTTAAAGGGACAGTATTATGTTTGCCATTTTATAGCACAATCAAGTAACAGCTGTTATAAAAATGCTGTACCTATCAAACATGACTTAAAAGAAATTTGACTTTGTAATTTAACACTTTGAAATTGGGCCTCTGTCCATTTAAGACAGTTTAGCTCTTTCTGAAACTCCGCCTTCAGGAAGTGGAGGAACCATTAGAAGGCGGCGCTAGGTCCAACCAGGTGTTTTGCAGAGCTGATTGGTTGCCATGGAGATTAAAGGAGTTCGCCTGAAAGAATCAAGACAACACTCCATGTATGTTTGTGATGAGGGAATAACTTTATAACATGATGTAAAGCTCAAAAAAGTTGCTTTTAACATAATACTGCCTCTTTTAAACAGGACAGTTGATTGGACTGTAGTAAAATGGACTAAACTGAAATGCTGTATTTTCCACATCTCTTCTTTTCCTACTACTTTGATTTTATGTCTGTGACATAAAATCCCAAGAAAACGCATTGAGGTTTGTGGTTGTAATGTCACAAAACATCAAGAAAAAAAAAAACTTCAAGAGGAGTGAATACTTTTGGCTCTGTAGCTCTCTTGAATGTGAAAAAAAAAGGTGCACTATTCAATCAAAAATGGTCTTTCTGATGTAACTGTGTAGAGCTCTGTGACTTTTGACTAAATTAAAGGAGAGACACTTACATGCACACACTCCAACCTCATATCTAGGCTTGTCTGCTGAGAAGTCACAATACATGCCCTTGTGTGGGTCACACACGTCCCTCTCATTGCAACGCTCCCCTATCTGCCGCGCACAGCTTTTACAGCAGCCGCAGCCGTCAAGGACGGAGCTCACTCCCGGGGGACAGTACGTCCTCTCAGCACACTTGCAAGGCCACTGGCAGAACTGCCGCTTCTCGGTCGGCTCCCGTCCTCGTCTGGGAGCCGGCTGTTGCCCGTTTCTCTGAGCATCACTGGTGGGCTGTGTAAAGAAGGACAAACATTCATTAAGAACTGGTTTGAATCAGTTTTTCAACACAACACTTCCTTCAAACTCACACTCTATGGGTGTATTCACATCTTTCCGCCTTATTAGTTTGGATCTTTTGTACAAGTGTGAATACCTGTGAATCCTGTGTGAACCAAACAACTGGACCCTGACCCACTTTGTGAGGTGGTCTCTGTCCACTTCCAAATAAACTATGGTGCAGTTTGCTTCTGGTGTGAATACAAACTAACCTCAATCTGAGCCAGATTGTGGTTAGGGACATCATGTGCTCCTTGTTCTAGGCATTATGGTAAATAGTAGCCCTTCAGTGTTGCTATCAGTACAGCTGCATGTACCTATTGTACTGAAATCTCACTTGGTTTGTTAGCAGGTTGTGGGTCAGAACACACAGAGCATCTTGCCTCCTTGAGCATGCAGCAGCAACACTTGCATTGAATGAGCTGCTATTGACTTCCAAACTTTGTTGTCTCTCTGGGTCTTTGCTTTGTCCTGCCCCTGTTGTTTCTGTCCAATGGGAGAAATGATGGATTTGTTTATAAGTTATAGTCCTCTCGCAAAAATGTTTGAAAGCAAACCACAACAAATGAAAAGGATAAAGTCTGCTTTTGTCCAGGGCATAGGAGGCCTCTGTTTCCCTCTCGGGTTTGTTACCCAGAACGAAGGGTGCTGTGTTTTTCAGGGACCATTACCTGTACTTGAGTTGACTAGGCGGAAGTTTCCTACACTGTAGTGTAGCATCTGGATCGACTACTGAGCTGATCTAATGTTGTAATATCTTTACAACACATTTTTATGACCTTTAACACACCTCTCTTTAATCCCATCATTCTGTCTGGGTGCTTAACTAGTTTGTCAGTGAGTGTAATTAAACGTGCTAAGAGCCTCTGATCTGAAATCATCATACGACAGAACATTCTCTGTACATCTGTAAACTCTGCTTCTACATGCCCGATGCTCAGCCTGTCAGTCAGAAAATAACACTACAAAGAGAGAGCAACTGCAGATTGCTTTGTACAGTTTGTTGAAGATCTTTGCTTTTGTTCAGCAAATCCACTGAAGGTTAAGATTCCACAGCAGATAACCACATGCCCCGGAGAATTTCAGGCATTACATGCAAAGACTCAAAACATAGATGGAAGCATCCATTTAGTATTTTCTTGTCTTTTTTTGTGTGTGTTTTTGTAATTAGAAAAATTTCAAAAGTCTGGCTTTCTATATACTTTGACAGAACAATTATTTTCCCCAGAAGATGTGTTCCTGGGGCTACAGGCAAAAAGCGGCGTGCGCACAAAAAAATGTGCGGCGCCGTATTTTACGCACAGGTCGCCATGTTTATTAACTTAGCTTCAACGCTTTTCCCTGGCGTGAAAATGTGCGGCAGCCAAACTACAGAGCGTCAGTATCAAACTACAAACCTAAATACACTGAAATCTGACGACATCCAGTTATTTAGATCAAGAAGCATCAAACCCGATGTTTTTTCATGATTTGAATATTTTATTGTTTAAAAACTTAACCGCATTTATACTCAGACAATAACATAAAACGCAGACAAAATAAAGAAAATAAAAATAAAAAGACGTGAAAACTTCACTCGAATGTAAATAGTACTTTTCCTCAGTTTTTGCGTCGGAGCTCATGAAAAGCATCTATGGGGTCATTTCATTCTGACTGAAAAAAAAAAAAAAAAAAGAAAACAGGGTTGGATCAGCAGATTAACTCCAAACAGGTTTGATTATTTTATAGTGATCAAGATGTGTAGACCATCACACGTACATAAGTA
>CAEGAE010099653.1:0-29435 GCA_903067095.1 Girardinus metallicus
CATGTGAGAAAAATTGCATATGTGTGTGACATTTTAATAGTATATATGTGCAATTTTAATATTTTGTGTGTGTGTGTAAGTTTTTAGTAGTGTGTGAGAGAAAACAAAGTTTTTTCCTAAACGGCCCCTCATATTGACATCTGCATTCGTCACACACAGAAACATCTACCAGCTCTGTAACGTCATGATGCTCTTTGCCACCCATTTGTTGCGACCGGGATGATATGAAATTTATTTTCCGGTATTTTCAGTAAAGCTGCGCATCTAAAGCACAGCCGCCACCGTGTTCCGTCTATCCGTTTATCTGTATCAATAATCCTGCCGGACTCCAGGCATCGCTGCCGTCATTTTAAGATGCTTATCGGTCCCCCTGAAAAAGACAAAAACCCGGACATTATCATGACTCAATAAAATTCTCCCAGGCCGAACTTGAAAACTGGACATTATGATGCCAACACTAAGCTTTCGTCAAGAACTCAGACGGAAGTGAGAACGCAAATAAAGTCCCGGCTGGAACACGGTGCGCTAAATAATAACACATAATATAACGAGGCTTCAAAGCAGGTCAGTTTTCCTCGAGGAATTTTAATAATCGAGGTACTGGAATCACTCGAGGAATCGTTTCAGCCCTACTTCCTAATAAATCATTTCTGTATTAATTCATCTGTATGTCTGTTTGCCATAATATATAAAAACGGCACAATAAAATACCCAAAATTCTGTTCTCGGTTTTGAATATAATTTGTCACTATCTACCCATGCATTTGAAATACTTCTAGGAACGACACTGCACAGGTTTCCTATTGGATTTACTAAGTCTGGGGACTGAGATGGCAATTGAAGAAGATTGATTTTGCTTCTGCTGAACCGCGCGTGTTAACATAAATGCCAGTAATCTAGATTGAATTGATTTGAATAGAGTGAAGGTTTTGAAGTGTGGTTCCATAAAGCTATGACCATTTAGAATTGCCTTATCTGTTGTAGAAATATGCCACGTTGCTGTAACTTTGTAGAAATGCACACTAATACTCAGAGTTGTGACAGGATGGCAACTAGTCTTGTTGCTGCAAAATAGAAAATGTTTGAGATTGTATTTTATTTAAACAGGTTGGCCAGATATCTATTATTCAAGAGAGACCTGACCAAGAAAGAAGCAGCATACACATGATGCTTGACATGATGCTCCGCCCTCATATAGAAATAGAATAAACCTCCTACAGTGTTAAAATGGCAGAGATAGTGAAAGTCAATGTGTTGTGTATGCATATATTTATACAGATACCTAGCTATTTATGTCCATACCAGTAGGTGGCGGTAATGCTAATTAACGTCAACAAGAAGAAGAAGACAAATTCAAGTTACCCAAGACAATTTTTTTGAGTAATTTTTGCCTTGTCAGCCAACACTGAGGCAAAGACGAAAAGGAAAAAAAAAATCCAACTTGTCCTACATCAGGTCTGTAAACGAAATCAATGTTAAAGGCCACGTCTTTCTCAGCCACAGGAAGAATGACCGGCACAGAGACTCATTGGATGCGAGTGTGAACGCTGTGTAAGATGCATTTTACATGTTTAAAATAGGTGAGTAATGACTTAAATAATACTGGCTTGTGAAAATCTGCCTTCAGGCAAATTCTTAAAAATAAAAGTTAGCACAAAACGGTGCTTAAATACTGCAGAACATGTTTAAATGCTGCCATAGAGCTACCATTAGAATTTACACACATAAAATCAAGAATCACTACCTTCACTTATTGATCTTTAATTTGACTAAGCGTCGTTATGACAAAAACAATGGCATGTTTACTACCAGTTAACTTCTTGTAGAGGAACATGTGGTAGCTGTCGTTGATTAATCTGGACATGAGGTCGACTGCAGGCCTTAATCAAGCTTGTGTTATTCCAGACTCCGTTTGGGTTTGGGAAATATATTAAATGGTTTTCCGCCCTCTAAACGCTCTGGGTGACGGCATGTTCCCCACTGACAACGTTGCACCATAATTTCCTATTATCTTCTTTGAAATCCCTATGACAAAAGCGCGTTAGCAATGGTGACCCCCGGCAATATAGCTGGAGATTCAGTTCCTCCAGATAAGGGGCGTGTACTTCGGGACAAATAGCAACCGGCGATTGGTCAGTTGCTGACAAATCAGAGGGTATTGCGTCCATTGATTGAGAAGGCAGTGGCCAGGCTAATGTAAGAAAGGTTTGAAGTTGAAGCTTATATTGTATGTTATTCCAGGCTTCAAATGATAGGGCTAAAATTGTAATTTCTATATTTCTTTAGAAAAGAAAGATAAGAAGGAGTGATACCCAGATGCGTTTATAAATAAACATACAAATGTCTGAGCCATTGTAAATAGAGCATAGTGGAAAAAAATTAGTACAAAAAAGACTCTTATTGCTTTATTACTCTGAAGGTCATGTCGTCTTTATTTTAATGCTTATAAACTTTCACAGAATGATCTTGTCAGAGCTAACACACCGATGTATTGCATTTTATCCTTTTAGCTTCTTGCCTTGCTAACATCTCTGAATACTGCCCCAAGGTCTTGCTACTGGTTCTTTGGGTTCTCCAGATAATCCCTTAAAAGTATCATAAAAGCGAGTCTTGGAGTTTCTTAGATAGAAAACAAAACTTTTACATTGAATTTTCTTGCATGCTAAAGACACAGCACGGTAGGAAAGGAGTATTTTTCCTACTGTGCTGTAGTCTGTTTGCTCTACAGACAAGAGAGTGGTGCTTTCATCTGACATCTGCCAATTAAGTTAGGACAATATTTGCCAAAGCAATTGGTGATGAGCAGGACAAACCTCCTGGAAAAAAAATCACACGTCACAATATTGTGTAATGAGGATGTTTACATAAAGACAACTATCAGTACATTAAAATATTATCAAACATTTAATTAATTTCAGTAATTCAATTCAAAAAGGGAAACTACTATAGATCAGTTACACGCAAAGTGATGTTGTTCACCCATTTATTTCAGTACATTTTTACATTTATGACGTAAAGCTAATGAAAACCCAAAATATACTTTCTTCAAAAATTTGAGAACTAGATATGACCAACAACAGGAAGTTTGACACAAGAGTCCGCATAATCATGGGGAAGACAGCTGACTTGACATTTGACCAGTAGAAAGTCATTTATTTGCTAAATAAGATGCCTGCATGCTATATGCAAGAGTATTAATAGGAAGTTAAATGGAAGGGAAAATGTTTGGTAGTAAATAGTACAAAAGCAACATAGATAATAGTTGATTCAAAAGGTTGGAGGAGATTAACAAAATGTGAAATGTGCCTGCAGTCAGTGCTGCATTAATCACCACGCAGATTAGTGTAAAACATGGGCTACAATTGTAACATTATTGTATTAAAAATCTGAGAATCATAGGTAGCGTCAGAGCCTCTTATCTCGACTGAGGACAAAAAGAACTGAAATGTTGCTGTTGACCCTGCGCAGACTCCAAGTAGGTTGAGGTTTCCATAGTCAGTAATGTTACAATTGTAACATTATTGTATTAAAAATCTGAGAATCATAGGCAGCGTCAGAGCCTCTTATCGCAACCTAGGACAAAAAGAACTGAAATGTTGCTGTTGACCCTGCGCAGACTCCAAGTAGGTTGAGGTTTCTATAGTTAGTAATGTTACAATTGTAACATTATTGTATTAAAAATCTGAGAATCACAGGCAGCATCAGAGCCTCTTATCGTAACCTAGGACAAAAAGAACTGAAATGTTGCTGTTGACCCTGCGCAGACTCCAAGTAGGTTGAGGTTTCTATAGTTAGTAGTGATTTTGGGAGCCACGTCATCTTACGGTATCGGTTCAAGGTTTTGTCCAGAGTCAGGGCAGAGGAAATCTTGAGGCACTTCATGCTTCCTCTCTGCTGACAGGCTTTATAGAAACGCCAATTTCATTCTTCAGCACTTGCCCACGCTGTAAAAGTATCTGCTTTAATGCTCCTTGTATCACTGTGCTTGACTGAAGAAACTGGTCTGACCAAAGCCCCAAAGGAGACCTACTGTCTATTAACAAGACGAAGATGAGAGACGACACAACCAATTATACATGTGAGCAGCAGGCCACTATGAGGGCAACCTGGGCTTCCTAAACACCTCAGCTAAGTCACACACTTATATCCTACACTGCACTGTTCAATAAATCATATGAATTCAGTTTTGCAGGAATACTTATGATGCATACTTCACAATACAAGGACATGCTGTCAAATAGACCAACAAGTGAAATCAGTAGTTTATAAGCTTAAGCTTGCTTGTGCAACTTTGCCTGTACTATTTTTTTTCTTCCACCTGACTTTCATTACCATGCTTGGATTGCAATCATGACGCTTTGTTGCCGTGTGGTTGCCGTGTGGTTGGCGATGATAAATGTTTTCCAATGGAAGTGTACACAGCATGATATAATACAGACTATTAAAATTTTCAGAACTGACTGGCTTTTTAGCTATAAGTGAAAATCATTAAAATGATTAACAGAAAATTAGCACACATAAAATTTAATCACGGAAGTAAATAATGTCCCAGGATATTGAGGTGCGATTAAATTTGCTCAACAAATTGTTTATGTTTTAATGTGACATATTTCAATTATGCTAAAACAATATTAGCTAAAACATATCTGCTGTGAGCAAAACAAACCAGAAGGAAAACGGTCAAATCTGAAATATTTGTCAGCTTCCACCAATTTCTTTTGCATTTGCAGGCTGACAGATATTTTACTGACCATTCTTTTTTTGTTTTCGTTTTCCTTCCCTCCACTTCGAGCTACCTCGGTGCTTGGCAGGAAACAAAAATGTCTATCTCTGACTCCGCCTCTTTAAGAAAAAATCGGATGTGGATGCGAGAGAGAGAAAAAGGGCAGCAACAATGTGACAGACAACACAGCCGCTCTGCTCTGAGTTGTAGTGGATATCGGCTCAGTGAACGGAGGGAGGGCAGAGGCGAGCCGAGCCGAGCCGCATGCTCGCTGTGCAACAAGGCGTACGGGAGCGGAATAATGAAGCGGCGGCCAGCAGCATCCAGACAGCAGCGAGGCGGCGTTTAGGTGAGGCTTTGTTCGCTCTCCTCTTGGTTTCCGTGCAGACCTGTATGCTCAGATTGTTTTTGGTGCTCCGGAGCGCTTTGTTTCGGGACTCGGAACAACATGCAGAGATTATGTGTATGCTCGATGTTCAGCTGATAACAAATAAAACTGGAGGGGGCTTTCAAATGATTTTGATGCAGAAAACGCGTTTTTGCCTTCCTTACTTCGTTGGATGTCCTTATTCAGAATCACAGCGGTTGATTTAAGCGCGTTTGGCTCATTGAGACAAATTGTTTAATCAAAGGAGAGGCGTTATTGACACAAGGAGGACAGTTCACTGTTTTCCAGTTAGTGGCTGCTGCTACTCTGTACGAGGACAATGAATCATTATGGGGTTTTCTGCTGGAGAAAGTGACTTCATTCATAGCCCATACTGAAATCAGGCCTGCCTGAATACTTCTGTGGAACTTAAGGTGAAGCTGAGTGTTATCGCATTGATGCAGCATGACTAACCCCAGTTGCAATGTCAGAACTGTGCAACAACAAAAATAATGTGCGGTCTCATCTCCCATTTAATTAGGAACAAAGAAAGGGAAGTGGCTATTTACTTTGCTTAAAAAAAAATTACACTGAAATGCCATATTATTATTTTCTTGACTAAAAGGAGGGAGGAGCAGGAGTTTAAATCTTACTATTTTTTTTCTGAAACGTGACACCCTCCACTACTTCCACCTGTCCTATCAAAGTTGATCAGTGACATCACAGCTTTTATGATAAAGCTGATTGTTTCCAACATCAGACTCTCAATGTGATTTTAGGAAAGTGCAACAAAAAGCATTCTCACTTACTTACCCTATTGCCTAAACTCATCATGGATTTTGATATTTAATTTTATTTTATTTTACTGATTATTGATATATAGATTTGCCTTTTTGCAGAATCACCTATTGGCAGGTTTTTCAATGGGATGCAATTCCAAATTTTCTCATAGGGCTTTTCTAAAATATTCCAATGGAAATGTGGTGTGGGAAGCCAAAATAGTTATGAGCTGGGATTTACAAAGCAGCCAATCCAGGAGTGCCATTCGTTTTTCTTGGCTCTGGTTGGCCTTAACCCAAAGAGCAGCGATGGGGAAGATCGTAGATGTTAGTCGGCCTAATAGTAAAATTTGTCGCAGTAAGACATTTTGCAGGATGCTAAATTGTCCCAGTAATTATTTTGGTAATGTTGTATTGAGACCAATTTCAAGTAATATAATGATAATGAGATAATAATTCAAGTTCATTCTCTCAAAGACTAATAAACTTTAATTTTAAAAAGAACACTTTAAACATTTTAAATGTACAAAATAAAACACAACTGTCCAAAACAATAAGCAAAATGGAAATAAAAAAACACTTATAAACCATAAATGAAAAGGATTATGATGTCTCTGGAAGCAAAATTGCCCTTCAAAAAATAATCATCAGAATGAAAATTAGCCAGCTCATCTTAATTTATCACGCGATTAAATGCTTAATTGCTTAATTGCGTCAAGCTTAGATGCTAGCTCCTGTGGTAGTGCCAAGGCGGTTTCTCCTGTGCGTATTAAAGCATATCGAGGTATATTTGGTGTCTGAACCATTAAAATATGCAGCTGTAAGCACGCATAGATCTCTGTCCGATGTGTGGACCGGTCAACTGACCCCAGTGCTCCTCACTTCTTGCCCACTGAATATAAACACCAGCCACCTGTAACTCTGCTATTACCAGAACAACATGAAAAAACTCACCGTGTCATCGTCAAATACAGGAGACTGTGGTTTCCTGTATGTGACAGGTCTGTTATCCTGTGCTGAGAAACAGCTGTGAGGCGTTTACATGTCTTCCTCTGTAATATTCTATTGAAATAGATTAATTCTCATTACTGCTAATCTTCTGCGTTATGGGGGTAATTTCCTCATTTCTGCGGGTTGACATGTGAAATGTCTGTGTGTAGCTGATAGTGGTTAGGAAGCCTTCAGTTTAGAAACTCACCCAGGTTCTTTTAGGTGACCCTGTTGATTAGAATGGGGCTGTTAGAATAGGAAGTGCAAAATCATAAATTTCTTGCACTTCAAAGCGATTTTATGCTTTTACACAACATTATTTTTGCATTAAATGATGGTCTTTTTCATGGTCTTACCTGACTTTCCATATTAAGGCGATCTGCACTGCAAGTACTCATACGCACTTCACCTAAAGGCACTTCAAACATACCAAAATATCCATTTTACGCCTGGCATAGAACTGTCTAATTATTCCTGGTTGCTGTCTGGGATCTGTTTGTCTCTGCAGCTGGATACTTATTGTCTGAAATGAGATGCTCTCCCTCTGTGTCTGCAAATCGAAAACAGCAGAATACAGGTGTGCAGGAGAGCTGTTCTCTGGTTGCACACTAACAACAATGGAGCTTTATCCTGAAGCTCCAAACCGCATTAAAGCAAACACCCTATTCTCATGTTTCTTTTTTTTTTTCTCGGTGCATGCTGGTCTCTGTTTTTCACAATTAAAACAATCCCTTTAACTAATTTCTGTCTTGGTTTTGGAGGCTTGTGTTGCGCACTGCGAGGAGAGAAGATTATTTTGCTTTGAGAGCAGCAGAAAATAGAGACATTTGACAACTTTCATGTGTGCAGTGTTTTAGAGTAGACGGAGAAAAAGAAAGTTCCATCTAAGACTACTAAAACTAAAATATTTCTGTAAGCAGAAATATTTTTCTGCTTACAGAAATAAGCTGCCTTTTCTTGTTTGAAAGGCTGAAGCAAAGCTCATCAAGGTTGTGTATTTTAGAGTTTCTATAAATCAACAAGCCTCACAAAGAGCATTCCACATTTATAAGCCCCTGCTAAAAGGACTAAAATAAATTAGTCTTTAATTGCTGAGGTGTAATCTCACACTGAAAATATAAAAAAAAAAGTCTAAAAATCTGACATTTGAGGACATTTCAGTTAGGAATAAAATTGACGTTAAAAATTTGTGAAAAAAAATCACAATTTCTTTTAAAACTGAAGTATTGTTTGTTATTCAAAGTGTCTTGAAATCTTTTTATATGGAAGATTGTTTTTAATTTTGTACAATTCCTTTCATTTTAACCAAACTTTTTTTCTCCAAAAATCAAAAGTAGCTTTAATTTATTTACAACAAGTTGGAAACTGGATCAGTTTTTCCTTTTCTATTAAAACAATTTGTAATTGTGGCAGGTCTGGCCGGTAATCTGTGACATCTTCTATTCCTGGGACATAAATGTCTCATCACTAAAGGACTCATTTCTCTTATCCACTCTTGCAAATGCGAGAGGAAAGGCCAATTAAGTAAGGAAGGTGCGTGTTGACCTTTTTATAAGTCATAAAATGGCTACAGTTTGCCTAAGCTTGCACATTACTGCAATCAGGGCAATAGCTAAAATGTTTAACACAAAAACAATTGCATTGTAATATTCCTTGTTGTATTTACACAACAAGGAATATTGCTCTTGCAGTTTTGTGTTAAATGGGTTGATCTTGCCACCATACACATTGAGGAGGTCAAAAAATCTCCTCAATGTGTCATGTTAAATTATTTAAAAGTATTAGAAAGGGAATTCATTTAAAGCTTCTGAAACATTTTTATCAGAGCATCGATAAATGGTGGTGAAAATGTCATCCTGAGCAGAAAGTTTTAATGCGTTGGATCCTTCTTGAGTGCTTACGTCAGTTTCCTGTTCACTCTTGACTGCATTTATGAATGTACACGGACATAGATTTAAAGTTGTTTTCTAAAAAGCCCACATTTATGTCAAGTATTAATAAACTTGTTGCCATGTGACTTATGAAAAATGCTGAAAATATCTGTCAATAATCTCAATCTTTGCAGGTGGAGATTTTTTTGCTCCAGCTGCTTCACAACAATAAGGAATCTAAAAATGGTAGCTGATGAAATGCATGATCCGTGTGAGTGATAATGACCCAGTAATAGGGCTACTCCTGTCATTAGCGTCAAATGAGACGAACTGATTCATGCAGAAGAGTGAGCGAGGAGGAGATCTTTTTTCTGAAGTTAAATTTCTTCTTGTTTGATAGTGTTCCCCCTCCAGACAATCCTCCCCCCAACTAGAACAAATACAAGTTAGTAATTTGTTTACACTTACAAACTGTGAAGTGGACTTCTTGAAAACTGTAGAGAAAAATAGCATTTGTAGTGGATTAAACTCAGTTTAGTGAGATGTCAGACATTGTGTATTTTTAAACTTTTGATTTTACAATATCATCAATAAATTCACATTTTAAAACCTGAAAAATAATTTTTTGACCTCTAATCAGCAAATTTACTGTCTAAAGAAATTCAGCCTTAATTTTTAAGATGATTCTGGCTGATTTTAATGCAGCAGAACTCACTCACCTGTGCTCTTTCAAGAGCACCAAAATACCTACATTCAAGTCATCATTTTAAGCATTTGTAGAGGAATATGCTATTATTTCTTCAATAGTAAATACAACTGTTTAATCATAGTCTCTGAATTAGTTTTTTGTTTTATAGTACCATCACGAGAGGGTGACATTTCTGCACAAGGTCAGAATCTCATAAAGGCTCATTCCTAGTGGGAATAAAGGGAATCTGAAAATGTTTTTACTCCTGAAGGTTTTGTTGGCCTTTACAGCAGCAAGACTACCATTTGTCAAAGCTTGATAAACTTTGCTTCACCATATTCTCTCTGATTTACTCCTTTTATTTTGTGACCAAAAGTAGCTCCGTATTATTATTCCATCCATCCATTTTCTGTACACCCTTGTCCCTAATGGGGTGCTGGTGCCTATCTCCAGTGAACGTTTTTGGGCGAGAGGCGGGGTGACCCTGGACAGATCGCCAGTCTGTCGCAGCTGTATTATTATTATTATTATTTCTTTTTCTTTAAGAATAAATTCCATCAGACTTGAATAATAAGGACAGCATATTCTATATTACGACTACTGTGCTGAGCAATCTGTTAGTGTGGCACCAAGCCATTCATCCTGTTATTGTGAATAGGTTGTGTAAATACAACAAGGAATATTGCTCTTGCAGTTTCATAATGAAAAGCTCATTGTGACATCATGTCCACACTTTTGGTAGCCATTAGATTAATCTAAATCAGCGCATGTGGGGGGTGGGGGGCTTTTGTTTGTTCAGCAGCAATAACACCATTCGTTTATTAAATTTCACACTCTGTGAGATCCTCCGCATTAAATTTGGTTCTTAGCTTTGTGTCAATCTGAGATGATGTTAGATTGGTTTATGCAAAAAATCAGTGTCAGAGAACCATCTTCTTCCATTCAGTAATTTGTTTGGGAAATAAAGCATTGCGATAAGATACCAGAAAGAATTTGGTTTGTCTTAATCCTAACAAAACATGACTTCAAACTAGGGATGGGCGATATATCGAGTATACTCGATGTATCGCGACATTTTCAATTCACGATAGTTAAAATTGCTATATCACAACCATCGAGTATAAATTGTCGTTCAAATAATAAACTTTCGCCGTCTAATTCACTGCGAGTATGGTTTATCCGACACCCTATGAATGCATCACTAGTATCAAGCTAACACAGCTGTGGTAGATTAGCCACCGCTGCTATTAGCCAAGCTAACACAGCGGTGGCTAATTAGCTAATTTAAACACCTGCTTTACTGATGATCTGTCAGTTTGTGTGTAGGTCATCTTTTTTATTTTTAAGCTGAACCAAAACACACCTTATTCCACAACACATCTATTTGTTAAGTTTGCCAAAGTCAAGCATAACTGACCTATTTCCCTCTCCCTCGCTACTTTTATTTCTTAGTTAAAACTTATTTCTCACCTTGTTATCTAGTCTTAATGTAGAAAGTTCATAGCAAAATACTGCATCCCTTTTTATATGAGATTACATTTAAGTCTAGCAGGGAAATGTGGGTGACAACATGCTGGAAGGAGTCTTGTTTAAAATAACTTTGGAGTTTATTTAAGAATATTGTGATATATATTGTGTATCGTGATATAGCAAAAAATATATCAGAATATTAGATTTTCCTCATATTCCCCAGCCCTACTTCAACGATCATTTAATCATACTGGCGTAGCTTCTGTTGTCAGTGTCTTCTCTCTCTTTTTCTTTTCCTTCTTTCGCGTATGAAATGCTTCATGTACATTTCTAAATTATGGAGCAATACATCATTAAATCAATCAATCAAATTTTATTTGTGTAGCACATTTCAGCAACAAGGGATTTCAAAGTGCTTTACATTATAAAATACACAAAAACAAAGTTATGCAACATAGAATCAACAATCAAAACATGACATTAAGTCAAGTGCCATTGTTAAATTCTTAATTGATTATGTTTCAAAAGCAACAGCTGGGTTTTTAGTCCAGATTTAAAGGCACTCAGTGTTTCACCAGTTTTGCATTTTTCTGGAAGTTTGTTCCAGATTTGTGGCGCATAAAAGATGAATGCTGCTTCTCCTCGTTTGGTTCTGGTTCAGGGAATGCAGAATCAGAAACCTTAAGGGTCTAGGCGGTTGGTACAACAACAGCTGATCTTCAATGCATTGTGGTGCTAAGCCGTTCAGTGATTTATAAACTGACAACAGTATTTTAAAGTTTATTCTCTGAGAAACACGGAGCCAGTGTAGGGACATTAAAGCTGACGTGATGTGCTCTAAATTTCTGGTTTTAGTGAGAACATTTTTCCTGCATTTGTTTTGTTTGGGCACAGCATTGGTACTGGCTTTAGAGTGGATGTGCAGATTAATCCTCTGATTTTTTTTGTGAGTTTTCTCTGAAAAGAAGCTAGAAAATTTGTTGCAGGCTGCATTAGATTAAAATTCAGGTGGTGATGTCATAGGAGAATTTGTGAGCCTGTCAACTTTTGCAAATAAAGCTCGAGCATTGTTAATATTTTTTACTTACGATATCTGCAAAGAAAGCTTCCCTTGCATGTCTTAGTGTTGAGTGATGGTTACCTAGTCTTTCTTTATAGATTTCATAATAAACGTGAAGTTGAGTTTTACGCCATTTACGTTCGGCCCTATGGCAGAGTTGTCTTGCAGATCTAATTGTTTGTGCATTTCTCCATGGAGACTTGATTCTACTAGACATAACTTTCACTTTGTTGGGGGCAATGTAATCAATGATATCAGATCTTTAGAATGAAAATCATCTACCAACTTATCTACATCATTACAGCATAAGGGCGAGAAAGAAGAGTGGATTTGATGAAATGTTTCTGCTGTTTTCTGTGAAAGAACGTTTTGTAATGGTTGTTGTTTGTCCAAGTGAGTTAATGGATAAAGAACTTTCAAAGATAACAGGGCGATATCAGTTAGAGGCATTGGAAATATTCACACCCTTACTGATCACCAGGTCCAGTGTGTCACCTCGAGTGTGTGTTGCTTGTTTGACGTGTTGTGTTAGACCAAAATTCTCTAATATATTAAAGAGCTTTTTTGTCCCCCTGTCTTGGGGGTTGTCAACATGAATGTTGAAATCACCAACAATTATTAAACAATCATATTCAATACATATGAGAGATAGAAGCTCATTCAAGTCAGTAAAGAAATTTTCCACATATGTTGGAGTTTTGTATAAAGTTATTGTCAAAGTTCGTTTGTGACCTTTTAACTCAATTCCCAGATACTCAAAAGAGGTGAAATTACCCAGAGAGATTTTACTACAATTTATGATATTCTTAAATATTGAAGCCACACCTCCTCCTTTTTTATGTTTTCTATTCTCACTTAAAAAACTATATTTAGGAGGCGCTGATTCAATTAGTACAGTTAGTTCATTATTGTCATTCAACCATGTTTGTTAGAAACATAACATCAATATTATGCTTAATGATGAAATCATTAATTAATAGAGCTTTAGCACAGAAAGGTCTGGTATTTAAAAGAACCAGTTTAAGTGAGTTGGTAGCCGATAGTTCATGAGTCTGAGGTTCCTTTAGACAGGTGATCAGTCTGAGGTTTGAATTAAGACGGCTGTATTTTGTATTTCTGTTTTTTGTAAATTTTCTTGTAGCGATCCAGACAGGTAGTGTCCTGTTTTGCAGTGCCGGGTGGCCAGACACATTCTGGAGGAAGACAGGTGTAAAGATAATATCTGGACCCCAGTCTTGAAATGGTGGATCCTATGGGAAGTCAGAGGCCCGTGGCTTAAATGAAGTGAGGTTTGCTATGTGAGCGCTAAGGAGAGATGTGCCGAGGAGAACATGTTGATTCATTCCATCCATCAATTTGAGAAGCTCGGGTCCAGAAGACTTTTCTTCATAGGTATTTTGTGACTGCAGTGAATGAGTGGAGGAGCAGACAGAAAGAGGCAGGAGGAGAGGGGCCAGTTGCTCTGTCTCTAGTTGATGTTATATCAGTTTGTTTTGGAATAATTTGTTCTTGATACACGGAGGGTTCCATCCTAATCAGACATGCTTTAGCCTGTTGTTCTGAAGCGATGATCACATTGTTGTCCTTGTTGATAAAATGAAAAAGGTTTGCAGTGAGTAGCTTTATCCCATGTTTAGTAAGATGGCACCTGCCTCTTCCAAAGAGGTGAAAGCGCTGCCAATAGATTCAGAGGTTATCGATGAAGGTCACTGAGCTGGCAGAGCATGCCATCAGCCATTTGTTTATCGTGAGAAGCCTGCATTGTTTTTTGTCTCCCCATTGAGGTGATGGACCACTAAGAAATAACTTCATTTTTAATTTTCCCATAGTGTTCAGAAGAATATTAGTCCTTTTTCAGAACCTCAGATTTTTGTTTAGGCAGATCGTTGGCACCAACATGCACAACTAAAGTCTCAATATTTGGCGGATCAGTGGTTAGAGAGAGTACTTTGAGTTAAATCAGATACAGTGTCACCAGGATAAGAAATCACACTCGTTTTCTTGGCATTGCAAACGTAACTGATTTCATTTACTGCCTCATCTCCAACAATAAGCGCCTTTGGCATATCTTTTGTTTTCCTGGTGGTCGCTTTGTCCTAGGGAGCTTTGGGGGGTGGATGTGTTGCTCTTGCCTCATTGTAGATGTTTGAAGGCGAGGTTTCCCTCAGAAATATCTCAATGTTTGGTTTTAACTATAGTAGTTGCCAAGAAATTAAAATATTAGTTGTTCTTAGGCATTAAAATAAGTATTGTCTGTGGCATTACGAAAGCTGTTTGGGAAGAAATTAGAATTTTAGAACCCCTCACAAATTTTACAAACTTTCATTTCAAACATACTGTTGGATTATATTTATCTGGGTTACCAGGAAAACAAACTAGAATATACATACTAATAATACTAATGTTTAGATGTGACAACATCTAAACATTAGATGTTGTCACAGCATGGTGCTGTTGCTACAGCACCATGCTGTAGCAACAGCATGGTGCTGGCATTATTTTTATTCAAAACATTGATACACCAGAACTACGATAACCGACTCTTTATTAACTCGTGGCGTAAAAAGCTCTTTTTCTAACTTCATAAAATGTTGTATTCATCCATACATCCATACAACTTCTTTTCCTGGGAGGATAGCCTTACATGTGTCTTATAAAATGATTTTCTGCTTGATTAATCTGCTATTCTCAACTTTCTCAACAATAGAGCTAATAATACGTCATAACAGACAGCTTTCCAAGCTTACTATAAAGACCATGATCCAGGCACTCAGGACTTCATGATTCAGCATGGATTTACTGGGTATACAGCTCAAAGTACTTTTAGTTAAAGCTCATATAATTTTACTGCTGGCTGTAGTTCGAGGTGGAGTTTCATTTCTTTTGTCCCCGACTGTACGAACACCCGACTGTGTGGGACTCTGTGGGCACCAAGGGAAACTGGAGGTGTAATTTCAGAGGCGCTCTAAGTGACGAGGCCAGCAGTTATCTGAGGTCAGTCTTCAAAAGCCAGAGCTGTCGAGTTATCAGGACCAGCTGTGCCCCTCATTTCTGGCAAAGTGTGCAAGCATTTAGAGGACACGAGAAACGCATATCCATTGCATTGCATTGTAACAAGCTGTCTACATACTACGGTAAAATATCTGAAAGGAGAGATTGTTGAGGCCTGCAGTCCAATCCTGATGTTGAGTCTTCCCTCAAATGGGACGAGGGATCTTTCAGCAGCTTATTGCAGTATGGCTTTTATATTTCTTCTGTAAAAAAAAAAGAAAAAAAAAAAAAAAAAGGAATCTCTGGACACATGAACAATAATTTATTTAACAAATGTAGCAGCCAGCATGTAAAATGCTGATGTGAACGAGTCCTGTTATCATCCCTAAGAGGCAGAAGTATACACATGCAGATACCTGGACATGCAAAATCCCTTCATCAGTACGGGAATCTCACCAGTTTCTGTTCTTGCAATGGCTACAATTTAATTCTTCTCATTTAACCTTTGTTGTTTTCTCAAAACACATTAGCAAAAGCGAGCTCAATAGAAAGAATACACAAAGCAGGTTTTTTTCCCTGTCTTTTACATTTTCAGAGACAAAAGAACAGACACCAGTTTTAGGTATGTTTCCATCTTTTTTTTTTTTTTTTTTTAACTTCAATCACAAATAATATAATTTAAAATTTTCTTTAAGTAAATGTCTATGTAGGCACAGTGTCAGTTTTATTTATCTGCATTGAGCAGAGAGCAAACAAACTGGGTCTCATGACAGAAACAACCACATTGAAACAAAAGGAAGCGAGTTCTTTTGCTTCGGCTGGTCGTAGTGAATATTAAACAGACAGAATTTCCATAGCACTTTCACAGTGTACTTGAACTCTGGAAACACTTACTTTACAGGTCATAGTCATAAGGGTCAGTGTCTTGCCCACTCTGATGTAGGTTTTCAGGAATATAGAGTTGGACCCACAACCTTTCTTTTGCCTGACAAATGCTCTTCATTTCACTCATAAGGTGACTTTTTTAATCTTCCACATGTAACCTGAGTGGCGCTTATCAGTTTTGACTAAATGTGTCATTTATTATAATCGCAGACGGAATATTTGATGCAGTTGTTACACTTAAAAAAAAAACCCAACAAAACAAAAGAAACTAACACTTATCAAGTGAGACTGTTCTTGGAGTTAAAATGCAATTCTTTTAGATTTATCTTGAGCTACCTATTGTCTTTTTATTTGCAGTGCTTTATGCTTTATAAAAGGAGAAGGATGAATGTAGTGTGTCATATTTATTCATGTTAACAGAACAGGCTCATTAAGGAATGTATGTAAAACCTAAATGGATTGTATGTATAGCTGCACATACAATGTACATTTACCTCACAAAGGCTGTTTTTATAATTTTTTTTGACATGTTGAAATCCAAATGTGGCAGGCATGAACAGATTTGTTCATGCCATAAAATAATTTTATGCATATGCTTTGTATGCACCGATGAAGAGTCACTCACCTTTGCCTGCTAATTGTTTGGAGATACTGACACGATAAAGAGTTTTGATGCATTTTCTGAATTATTCAGTGAATCTGACCTCTTGGCAGTACTTTTTTCACAAATGGTCTAGCAGTTATTCAGTGACCAAAAAGGAAAAAAAAAGGTTGACATCACAGCAAAGCGTAACTTACTTACTTTATATAATCTCAAACGGAAATAATATAATTGTTGTAGAGTGAAAAACAGCATAAACTGATACTGTATTTTAGCAGCATTACAAATAAATATTTTTAGTTTTTAAATAAAAAGCAGTTGGAAGTTAGACATATTATAAAATCTGAGTATTTTTACCCCAGGTTTTCATAGTGTGGCGATCTCACACCTGCCCATGCCTGGCTGTGTGTGTCCGTGCTCCCAGCTGCATATGGCAGCCATAATGTGAAGTGCAGGACTGAGTTTCCTTGATAGGACCTTGAGTTTGACAGCATGTGTTAAAGACGGCCCTGTTTAGCATTGAAAGCTTGTCATTAAGGACTACTGCCTCTGTATGATTTACCCTCAGTTGTGTTTAGGTCACACAATGACTCAACTCTTCCCAGAACCATGTTTTTGTTAGATGTCTTTACTCTGTAAAGACCAAGCTTTTAATTTCCAAGTATTGTCAGTTTCTGTTTAACTTGTTAGGTACTTTTAAGTGTTTTTTTAATTTTTTTTTTTCAAACTAAACAGGTGTCACGTCAAGCCAAGTTTGCTTTTTTTCTCTTGTTAAAAACTAAATACACACATGAAATAGCAACATGTAAGAGCATGTTATGGCCTGCTCAGATGAAACCAGCCTGCACAGCGGTGCCCAGGTGTTATTTCACTGCTTATTTTTTCATGATTTTTTAGAAAAGAACTAAAGGCTTGTTGCGTTCATTTGGTGTAGGGACTGCTTGGAGTCTGGTTTTGTCTCTGTGAACCTCCCACCCAAAAAGGAAATATTTGTGGGTTTTCTTCCACAGATGGACTCTGATGTTGGTGTGTAACAGATTTCCCCCTACCTGCACTTTTGGCCTTCATTGGGTGTAGTTGCGTCTTCAGATCAAGATTAATGAGCTTCTAAGAACGACATTGCAAAAATAGACATTTTTTTGCCTCACTGATGTAATCACTCCTGAAGCTGAAGGCGGATAGAGAGGACAGGACAGACCTAATCTGCCTCAGCAGAGTCTGTCTTTAATGGAGTTGGTCCTTTCTGCTCTGACCTTGCAGGATCTGTTTTTACAGCAGCGTGAAGCCGACTCTTAAGTTTGATCCCTTTACCTCCATGGGAGAACCAGAATAATGGGGGGAACATCTTATTGCAAAAAAGTAAAATGTACATTTTAAGATGGCCTCTGCACCTCTCCAGAATTAATGCATGATCTTTATTTGACTTGTAGAGATTTGGCTTTCACTGCTAATAGCATGTACCTTTGCTGTACATATGACATGCTAGGTTGTCAGATCTTATGATAGAAATGATATCAGTGCTCACCCTCTGCTCATTAATTAACCTCGTCTTTCTCATAGTCCTAATTAACACCACTATGGCAGCTTTTGAATGTCTGTCAGTCCTTGGCTACATAAGGTACATAGTCACCTACTTAATATGCATGCAGCTCCATCATGCTGTAACCAGCCTGCAAAAGGAGGTCGTCTTGAAGCAGATTTAATTCTTTTACCCGTCTTGGGTAAAAGAATGAAACTGCTATGCATATAGCGCACATAATAACATCTCCAGTTAAGAGAGTGCGATTTCTATGAACATTAAAAATAAAATCTATTAAAATAATCCCTGGTGTGAGGCACATCTATTTAAAGTTACTTATAGTGGCAGTATTATGTAAAAACAACTTTTTTTGGCTATGCATCAGGTGTATTTTTGATGAGGAAATAACATTATAACATGGAGTATATCTCTGATTCTTTCATGGATGTTTAAGAAATCCTTTAGTCTCTCGTGGCACCTGTTCAGCTGTGCAAAATGTCTGGGTGGACTGAGTGCCGCCGTCGTGGACGAAGCTCCTCCTCGGAGCTGCATTTCCAAGTTTCCAAGCTCCACAGAGCAGCCCTCCTCCGGAACTCCCCCACTCAGTTCCTTCAGACTAGTCAGCAGCAGTTAGCAAAAACCTGGTGGTACCGTTCTGCTGAGTTCATTATGCGAGCTACTTCTCAGTGCAACGTTGGTAAAAACATTGTTAAAGGGTTAATAGAAGCGCCATGTTGTGATGATTTTCTGAAAGCAGAGTTTTAGAAAAAAGCAATCTTTTAAAAAGACAGAGGCCCAATTTCAAGGCATTAAATTACAACATCAGATTTCTTATAAGTCACATTTGTAATAATGAATATAACATAGCTACTTGATTATGATGTAAAATGGCACTATGTGTCTAGCAAACACATAATACTGACCCTTTAAGTGCCAATATCACAGCAATTAACCTATAACAACGCTACTTAATGATCTGAAATATTATGCAGATTTACTGTCTGCCCTTCACTTACGTTAGTATGCAGAATATTTGGAGTTGCTGACAAGATTGGAGTAATTCAGCTATTTGGGAACTCAAAACTGCATAAAGATTTTAATGTTCGTCTCTGGGTGGTCAGGTGATCATTAAGTACTGGGAGGGAAAGAACAAGAGAAGGCATAATAAATCACTGCATACTCTGCCACTTCTCTGTAGCAAGTTTTACACCTTCCATCTCCATTTAACCTGTTGTGTACATAGTTGGAGCACATCATATATAACCATCATGTTTAAACCCATGTAAAGTGTTATTAGATGTGCAGATGGGAAATGATGTGAAAACATGTTTAGCAGAGCATCTGACTAAGTGATTTAATTTGCCTTTTTGACAAGGTAAACTTGGATACTAAGAGATCCTGCCACAGAAGGACAAACTATGCAATTTATTTTCAATAAGCGTCAAATTGCTAAGTGGTAGAGCAGGCGCACCATATTCCCTGGTTCGATTCCAGACCGTGGATCATTTTCTGCATGTTTTCTCCTTCTCTTTCTGCTCTTCTTGTTATGCTACTAAAGAACAAAGGCCACCAGTGAAGCAAAAAACATTAAAGTAAAGAACAAGAAAAATGTATGGGTGTCTGTTTTAGTTCCAAACTGAATAAAATCTGGTTAAAATCAAATTTTCTAATCCAGAAGCTAATACAGCAAACATTGTATCTACTTTTGTAGATAAAATGTTCAGGATTTTTTTCTCTGTGGTATTTCATACTACATCATAATTTTGGTTTCCTTTTTAAGTGTAAGTGTTATGTTTTAGTCTCACTTCTCGAATTACTCATAATCACACATGCTGTACCTCCCATGGAGATTATTCTATTATTGTAAGAGAATAATTAGTTAGTAAGTGTACTTATGTTAGTCTTTTGAGATCATATGAAAGGTCTGGACTTTTATAATTGTTGGGAATGGTTTGGATTAAAAAGATGTAACAATGGTGCCAAAGACACCCTGACTATGTCAAATTCACATTGTCTTTAAGGTGAAAAACTTTCAAAATGTGTTTTTTTTTTTTCACCGTTTTATATCTTTTGCATTTTTATCCTGTTGCTTCTAACATATTGAGGTGTTTATCAATCTTCATCACAATGTAATTACAACCAGAAAATGCCATAAATGTACAACTATAATTGGTGTTTTTTTTTTTTTTTTTTCCAGAATAGCACTTTCATTTTTCCTCTGACAGTAACAGATCAGACAAATGGCAGCATACTCTATTTATGGAGAATGTACAACCAATTAAAAATTATATTTAGAGTATAATAGCACATTCTGTTTTTGATTGACAAACAAGCTACAGAAGTAAAACCCACCCACTCTCTCTACGCAGAAACACACACTGTAAAAATTATATTTAGCATTTGTTACATGTATTTTAGAAGGCCAGAAATAAGAGAAAAGGTAACAATAGGGACAAAATTATTAAAAGAATTGAAACAACACCTCCTAGTCCCACCTCCTGTTTGGGACTAGGAGGTGGTCCTAGTCCAAAACAGGCTAGGACCACCTCTGATCATATGGGCATATTTAATGACATTTTACCATTTTAATCTGGGAGATGTCTACATTAAAAACATTTTTTAAGAAGCTGGAAGCAGTGGATGTTTGCTGAGCTGCAGGTATGCTGCTGTTTATATAAAGTAGAATATTATATACTAATTGCTTGGTGTCTATGCTTCTATGTGGAAAACTTCTTTGTGTCGACATCTCTGCCATCTGCACAAGTGGAAATTGAAAATAGAAACCTGCGTTAATGTAAATTGCAAGTCTCTGCTGGTTGGTGTCAGATCACACTTTGTATACCTGACTCCATATATTTCATGCTTCTGTTCCATTGTACTTCTGGAAAAACCTAAAATGCGTATGCTGTTTTGTTGTATTTATTGCCGTGTGTTTATCTTTTTCTCTCTTTTTTTTTTTTTTTTTGCCCCCACTGTGTTTTTGCATGCTTGCAGCCATGCGTTTGCAAGCCCAAATGTGTGTGATTGACAGCCACTTGGATGGCTGGAATGAGCTACATTGCCTGCAGTGTATTCTCACCTCCTCATGCTAGGTGTCCGTGGCGAGGAGAAGGCTGATCCGCTGCTGGTAGTAAGTCACATTCGCATAGAAAATCTGGCCGGTCGTGCGGCAGTAGAGCGACTGCACAGATTTTCTGTCACTGCAACATTGGATGCAGCCGGAAATTCTGTTCTTTGCCTGGATATGGTTTGGTATTAAAATACTTTAGAGCAAATGTGCACAAATGTATTCAGTGGTGCGGTGTGTGCGCTTCTATCCACATGCACATCGCTGCAGTCGAATGTAGGTCACATCACAGGGAAGACGTGGGGGGGAGGAAAGAAGGTGAGCTGTGGAAGTGATGGGAGGAGAAAGTCTTTCATTATGTCATTATGTAGGAGCAGTTGTAGGATTAGGGCAGGATGTATAAGGAAGCTGGAATTTTAAGCCTTCTTTGGAGGTAAGAAGTAATAACTTCCAGTTATTCAAGATGCTGTATAGAAAAAGATGTAATCGCTCCACACTCTTTCAGAAAATTGGTTAGGTTTTTTTTTTTTTGTCTTTTTTTTATAATGACGAGAAACCTTTTCTATTTGACGTTGTCCTGTCTGCACTTGCTCATTTGTCTGTGCTTTTGTTGCTTTCTGCCTAATGGCTGTTTCTAACAGCAGCACTTTGGGGTTTGAAGATGTAATGAAGTGCAGCGGAGCCTTTGGAGAGCTCAGATGCTGCCAGTATAATTACACAGGGTGAAGTCTGCTCTCCCACATGGTAATAACCTTGTTGCCTCCAGAGGCTAAAGCAGGGTGGACATGTACCCGGGGCTTTATAAAGAGAGGAAGAGGGGAAAATGTAAGTCATTTACATTTGAGATGCTTTCTGCTTATGTATGTTCATTTTGTTCATTTTTGGTTTTAAACTTTAAGATACTTCTGTTATCTGAAGGCTAAGATTCTTTTACCTTTATTCTGTGATTTACCTGGGCTACTTGTAATATTAAAATCATCAGCTCTTTCTAGTTCTTTGCCAAAGCATTGATATGTTTAAAAACGTAAACCTCTTCCTCCCTCATCTGTCTGCGGTTTTCTTTAATCTTCCTGATGCGTTTTGTTCATTAATGTTCCCTAATAAACCTTTGTAGCTTTCGCAGTACACCTGGAAATTACACTGACAGTAAATTACACATTTTTGTTTATTAACTCAATGGCTTCTGAAGGCAATTAGTTTTACTAGATTTTAATTGGCGGGTCGAAGTAATGAAAATACATGCCAAATTCGTTCATATTTCTATTTGTAAAACTTTTTGAAAATAATACTTTTCCTGATAGTATTTCCTCTCTTACCCTTCTTCACTATTATGGTCTGTATTTGTGTTTATGTGATCATCACATAAACACCAAAAACTGCTTTCACAATGTAAAAAAAAAGAAGAAAAAAAAAAAAGAAGAAGTAACACTTTTGAGAGGCGTGTTAAACCCAAAACATTTTAGAAGCAGCCAGGGGATGTGGGCCACATCAATTTCTCTCTTCCTCATATAAAGCGGTCCATGTGTTTAAAATTAAACTCTGTATAGCTCCTTCACAGCTTTGCACTTTAATGTCTCACGCAGAGATTAATTTGGGGCTTCTTCAGTCCGTGCAGCAGATAAAAAGAAAAAAAAAATCCTGTTAAACCAAGACTTTATTGAAACTCCGCTTGAAAATCTCATCTCACTGATTGTAGGGAAGTGTGAACTTGAACATGCAGATCAGTTTGTTCATTTTTTCATAAACAACAATCTGAGTATAAGGGAAAAAGGACAAGATTGTTCTGAAATCAGGTATTGTCCAATCCAGTTAATCCTTTTCATAGTTGCATATTAACTACAATAATGCTTAGGCTATTGTTGAAAAAAACAAATCTGTTCCTGAAAGAAAATAAGACTTGACCCAGAAGCGTATTTTATTTGCATTAGTCAATATGTGTTAAACAAATGTTTTCCAGGTTGAAAGCAAAGAATGCCACAGTCAGAGAGAGGGAGCAGACGCCTCTTATTTTTGTTTATCTGTGGTGCGATGGCACCGGAGACTGTGCTGTCTGACAGAAGCACTCTGAGCCAGAGAAAATCAAAAACAAGCACGATCACAGTGACCCAACTTCAAAGTGTTATACTTGTCACCCTCAGATCTGAAACACCAAGTCAGTCTACCAGAGGACCATTTTGCAGAGCTGCAGAAGCTTAATGTTGCTCTAAAAATAAATCCTAGAGCCTGTGTTTCTTATTAAGCTTCAAGTTATTTTCTTAAAGTGCTGAAGATCATCATCACTCACTTGCAGAGCATGCAAACTGTATTTTTATTGGCTACTAACTTTCAGTAACACCATCCCTTTACTTATTTGGCTTCTGAAAAGGTGTCTGTGCTCTTCATACAAGAGTTACTGCAATTCAAATGTGGTTATGCATACAGCTCTGCTGTGGTGTTAAACCAGTACAGCTTAACATAATGGGAACCTTTAGCTTCTCTATACAGTTTGGTTTCATATCTCGTTCTACAAGTATTACTAACTAGAGAATAGCACTTTTGCAATCTTTCTGCAATGTTGTTAGCACGAGGAAGCATGAAGTGCTAGTGGACAGCTGTGCTCAGTTTGGACCAGCACCCTCTTGATCCAAAGGGTTCCTATGTTGGATGCTCTGGCTGAAGCTGGGTAGACAAGTGCAATGCAACACAATGGAGTAAAGCAGCTAGAATAGAGTTTAGGTTTTACATTTATCTATGCAACAAACCTGCTGTAGAAATGAAGCAAGTAATGCAGAAGGGAATCAAGTGTGGTGAAGAGACTGCAGTTCTCTTGTACCTTTTTGAATGTAGAACCCTGTGCATAATCTTCAACTATCTGTCAAGTAGCTTTTCACTTCACCTTACTTGGAGCCCGCTGGAACGATCAAGAATTTGATTTCTGATGTACTCAGACAGCACATCTTTAGAGCCGTTTCTGAGGAACTGTAGCCCAGCAGTTGAAACGAAGGGCTTGTCAGAGCCTCTGACTTACCTAAAATCCGCTGCCATCTGAGATCTGCATTGTTTAAAATCAGGATGAGAGCCATTGTGTACAGGCAGGAATAAACTGAGTTTTTTTTTTTTTTTTCCTTTGACATTTCACCATGAAAAAACACTACCAATTTTAGATTCAGCCTATTTAAATCATACTGTCTATACTGTTTGAATAATGGACCAACAAAACTTAAGCTTCTGGACCCCAAAAGAGCAGAAAATTCAGAAACTGTCATTGTATGAAAGCATCTCTGCTTCATGAGTGCAATTTATACTAATCATAAGCAGGAAAGCATGCCTTAGTAATTATATCTAATTATGATTTATGTGAGTAGATTTAACATGTAACATTTCAACATGATTAGTAATAAATGCTAAATATTGTCTATGCACCACAACCTTTTGTTAATGTGATATTGGGCTGCAAAATCTAAAAAAAAAACAAAACAAAAAAAAAAACAAGGACATTTGATACAATTGATTATCAGTTTCAATTATTGCATATTTTCTACCTCTTTTCTTACTTTTTCTTTATGGCATTATTCCTACCTCAAACTATAATATCTTGCCCACTAAAAATACATATTTATTGCCCACTAATAAATATGTGGTTCTTCTCATTGGAGAAGAACCACATAGCACTGACAGTCACATAGTACTGTCAGAACTGTGTACTTAATTTGCATTAAGTCTTGCATTGCAAAAGATAGAAAAGGGCGAAGTGCAGTGAGCTGGAAATTTTTTGACAAGCTTTTAAAAGAACAGAACAGAAAACGTTTTTATTTAGTGAAGTTGGAAGCTTTTGTTAGTGAAGTCAGCTTAACAGTGAGTGAACAGGCTGCTGGTGCCAACCCTGAAGTCATTTCATGCAGCCTTCATTTGGAGAGGAAGCTCTGTGGCCATTACTGTGAATCTAATAAAAACAAAAAAAGTTGTGATAAACTGTTAACATCCTCTCTGTGAGTCCCTAACCTCGAGGCTGATTCAGGCAAAAAGTCCAAGTCAAGTCTGAAAATAACCTTTTACAAAAATCTAGTTGCGCTTCAGTCAAACAGTTCGGAGTTGAATTTGTGTGACTTTTTTGATTATCACTTTAAAAAGCTGTTATGAAGCAAACAAATTCAGCTCCAAAGTGTGATTTGGCTGTGTCAACCTGGGGAAAAAAAAATAAAATAAAATCCTTACTCAGCCCATAAATAGCCTTGATTCCCAGTTGGAATTGTGCACAGACCCAATCTGCCATTTTCCACCATCTTGAAGCCCCTCGCTGGAAAACCTAAGAATGAGAAGCCCAGACTGTAGTTGTATTTATACCAGCTGGCCAGAAATTTCTGTCTGAGATCAAACTTTGGCTTTTCATATTACTCTTCAAAACTTTTGTCTGTAGTAGTACAAAGGACTGAAGTTCCAAGAAATTAAGATTTAATACTGCTAAACGACTATATCTCCGTAAATGCCACATAAGGTTTCTTTAATAGGTGTTAGATCTAATCCAAATAACTTCAATGTATTAAAGAATTGTTATAAACACATAAAGGATGAGCAAATAAGCCACAGAAAACTAAAAACATCTACTATAACATAACAAAAGCCACAAAAGAGGCCTGGTTAATGAATAAAAATAAATTTTTCGTTTAGGCGCTGCCATATGGGGGAATTTTTCTACCATAAGTTGGGAGCACACACTTTCAGTCTGAAAGCAGGATTTTGTGTCTTTTGTTCTCAAAACTTTTCATAATTGTGCTTACATTCTCAGTTTTTGTGAGAATTGTTCTTAAATTCTCCCAAAACCTTTAGTAATTGTGCTTACATTGTACTGGGTGCGTTTGTTTCTCCTGCCACACTGGCACTGAGTGTGCCAGTGTGGCAGGAGAAACAAACGCACCCAGTAGAACATTTTTATTCTATTGGCTGAGAGGTTTCCAGAGACAGCAGGAAATGATTCACAAGCAAACAAAGAGGTTTGTAAAAGTACGAGGAGTACGAGGAGAAAGGTTTCAGAGAACTCGGTGAATATTTCAATGAGAGCAGAAGTTTTTAGGACAAGTATTACAAGTTTTAAGAACAAACCTTGAAATCCTGTTTCTAGATTGAAAATGTGTGATCTCGACTTATGGCAGTAAAAGTCCCCAGTAGTTTTAGCCTTGACTGGTTTCTGGTTCCATGGGCTTCACTACAGCACTAATAGTCTCAAAGAAATTTGTATGTGGTGATTTATTTTTTTTAAGGTAAACTTGTTAGTAGTACTGTGCAGCAAGATATTTGCTGCCATTTGGGAAGGTTATCTAACAGCGATAGAAATGTTAATATATAACCTATTTATTTAATAGAACAATTAGCTTGTCCCAGTGAGGACGAAGTCGTCACATTTGGTTGAATAAACAAACCATGCACACAACAGGAAGGGATGTTTGGGATACTGTTGGTTTCTGATGATGTTTTGTAACAGATCTCGCCGATTAAAGGGAGTCGAACAATACATGGGGAACTGCTGGGTATCCTCTGCAATAATGAAGCAGGAAACGCGTGTATACACAATAAATTGAGATCTGAGGATTAAAAAACTGACTAAGATGGAAATGACACAAAAGGTTACTGAAATAAACTATAAAATGCATAAAGACAAGTTGAGGAAAGTAGAATATAAGAAAAGAGGCAAAAAGACGTGATTAGAGAAATAAATACAGGACTTATGATTTTTGGCACGGTAATATTACTGACTATTTTTTGTCTTACTGGGTTTGTTTGCTAAATGTAACAACATAACATTGCTTCAAGGGGAAACGATTAAAGTCCATGTTTTTTTGTTTTTTTTTTGTTTTTTTTCTTTCACATAGCATACCTAGATGTGTAAGGGCTTAGTATTTTATGAGAATGATGTCTCCTCATTCAGATTTGATTCTAAACGATGCAGTTTTGAAGTGAAGTGTGTAGAAAACTGAGGAACTGCTGCTGGTTTTGTAGAATAACACCTTTGTTTTTTTTTTTTTATTCTCACCTAACTTGCACTTTTATGTAAGTTTATTTCAATGTAAGTGTAATTATTTCTAGCCATATCCCTCTAACCACAAAGTGTGATTTATTAATCATTTTCTTGTTAAAATATTAAGATGAAAGCCTGTGAGCGATCCCCAGCTTTCTCTTTTTATCTTCTGTCAATGCCAAATCGGTGTACTTTTTTTTTTTTTTTTTTTTTTTTTTTTTTTTTGTATGACGAAACTCAAACTTCAGCACAGAACCACTTTAACTCGTCTGATAAATTTTTCAAAGTGGCTGTGATTAAAGTATTCAGAACATGGGCTTTCTCCTACTGGTTTCTCAGCAGGGCAGCATGAAGTGAATTTTCTTTGATAGTGTGAACGGCCGGCTATAAGCTTCAAGGTCCGTACTTGCATGGCTATCAAATTGGAGCTGAGGTTCACTGCAATGAGAATATTACAGGAGGTTGAAGCTGAACATGCTGGGACTTGGTGCCACGGTTTAAAGGAAGCTATTCTGTTGGAGTACACCATCAGTCTTTGTAAAACACCAGGAGATGTGAATCATCATCTTTCAACAGAATAATGATTCAAAATACACAGGCAGATAAACATAAAAAAAAAAAAAAAATCACCATTCTTCCGTTACTCTCTGTGCGCTGACCTACATGTCATAGAGAGCATAAGAGGATCCAGGACTCTGGATAATCTGATGAGATTCTGCAAAGAGGAATGGCCAGAGTGCCTCTCTTCTTATGATTCCAATATTGAAAAGATTAATTTATACATTAAGGCATTTTACACATCTTTCTTAAGAGTGCTGTTAAGTCTTGTTCTTTTTTTGGCATGTATTAATGGAAATTGCAGAAATTTGAAGAATGACAATCACTCACTGCAGATATCCAATTTTGTTTTGTGGATTTAAAAACACCCTAGACATCACAATTCAAGTTTCTGTTAAAAATGATTCAGATGGTGAAAAAGCTTGTTGATGGTTTGTGTTGTCTCGACAAAGTTGTTCAGGAACAAAAAGTCTCACAATGAAGTGTCGGTCTAATTTTAAGCTAAAAACAAACAAACAAAAAAAACAATAGGTGAATGGCTATTCAATTATTACAGCTAATAATTTTGCTTTTTGACAAAAAAACTTCTTTGAAAGTGCCTTCCAGTAGCTGTAGATTATCTCCCAGTTGGTTCAGGGTAGCAGTCCATCTGGTGCATCAGGTTAATTACTTGGTGCATAGACATGAAATCAGTATGCAAGTAAGTAAACATAGACTAAAAAATATTATGGGCCAGATGTTAGAATGCTGCCTGTGATGACAAAACAAGCCATTATCTCTTCAAGGACGAGATTTTTTTGTCATGTTAAAAGGAACATGTACGTATTTTAGCATTTTTGGAATGACTCCTAACAAACATTTAATTATCTTGCCAGTGTTGCCTGACAACTGCAACCTCGTTGCGCTTTTAGGGATGACCACTGTCGATGCATCTGTGTTTTGGAGACTCTAGCGTCAGCCTGTCAGCCAATATTTCAGTGCAACGTTATTTAAAGCCAGTAGCAGAAAAAGAAATGAGGCTAACAGGGATGTGCAGTCCCCAAACACTGAAGATGCATGAGGCAGCCTCATAAATTTTGGCTAGAAAAATGCGTGTTTGCAGTTTTTTTTTGTGCAAACAACCACAGAAAGTTTTGGTCGTTAAAAACCTTTTGGGTAAGGAGAATTCAGCACGAAAGCACTGAGATGAAAAGAGTGTAGAGGACAAAATCTGCTACCATGCCGCATAGATGCACCTCAGTCACAGTCAAACCTCACGTCATCTGTAAGGGCCTTTGTGATTTCCAAAAACCTGCCTGAAACCCAGCTACACTGCAACTACTCCCTAATCAACAAGCAGGCATCAACCAGACTAAGCATTAAAACATGAATGGATGTGGTGATTGTCAATTTATTTAAGCCATAGTGAAATGTTGCAGTGAGCTGGAGGGAATGTGCCAAGACAAGAGATCAGATTGCAATAGTTTCCATAGAGATAAATGAAAATCCTGACCCTATAATCTGAAATTTTCTGAATGGTTCATACAAGCAGTCATGCCACTGGCACTTATGCCAGACTTGTGCAAGGTTTGCTATGGAATAAAATCTCCACAGTGATTATTATTTATTTATTGCAAACAGAGGTGGTGAGTGCTACGTTGCTGATAGGTGTAAAGCTTTGTAGTTCATGTTTGCAAAAAAGCTCCATAACCGGTCGATCGCGTGAAGGTTTTGAGTCGATCTCGGCAGTAGGTGACAAACTGAACGCCGCCAGGTCGCCAAGACCAGCACTTCCTCTTCTGACCGGTTTATCAGACATATTCACTAAGATCCTAAACGTTTGTAGCTTCATTAAAGAATAATAATTTTAAAAAATCAACAAAACGTGTTAAAAT
>CAEGAE010099675.1:0-44860 GCA_903067095.1 Girardinus metallicus
CAACTGACCCATAAACTTGCTCTGAAGCATCGCAGAAGATGTGTATCTGCTTGTTGGTGACTGAAGCATCACCAACTGCAAGTGTGTAGTGTCTGGGTAAGGTGACTTGGGGCAGTAGCTGGAGTTCACCTTCCCATTGTTCCCACAATTGCTGTAAATCTGGGGGAAGTAGTGGGTCATCCCAATCCCGATGCTTTTCCCATAGCTGACGAAAAAGCACCTTGGCACGGGTCATGTAGGGCAGGATGTAACCTAGGGGATCATACTAGGAAGCAAGAACTTTGTAGATGTTCCTCATGGTCAAAGATCCATAGTTGAGGGGTCTGTGTTTGTAGCCTATGAGGTCTTTGTGAATGTTCCAACTGAGACCAAGTGTGTTTTCAAAGGGATCAGACTTGTCCTGTGCCAGCCAGAGCTCTGTAGTGGGGGAACGGGCTTCACTTGGTAGGTGACTGATCACCTATGTCGCATTACTTGCCCATTGACGAAGGTCGAATCCTGCTGACAGGAGCAATGTTCTTAGTTTAATTAGATTAGTTTAGTTCCAATAATTAGAACAGTTTGGCAGGACAAAGCCAAAACATGCCACAATAAATCAAAATGTCCCAAAAGCATCAGCGGACTGGCATAGTGGTTACTGGGGAATTCCAGGTAGATTCCAGCACAGAGGCTCACTGTTCATGTAGGACCGGGCAAAGGTAATATGGGCCATTAAGCAGAATCATGACTTAGACCCGACCCATCCTATTAACATCAGATTAACCAACATCTTTAAATATAGTTTTAGTGAAGTCTGTGATAGAAATCCCAGGTTAATTGGCTGAGTTTGAAATCAATTACTGATTATTGGTAATTTGTTATGATGCATTTGTGAACAAACCCAGTTCAAACACAGAGATTACACCACATTGAAGCCATGGTAACAACAATCAAATTATGCAGATGATTCTTGTACTTTTACAAAGTAAACTTTCTAATTAAATCTTAACTGTACTATTTTTTTTCTCTGCTGAATGGATTAAATAAAATTTAATAGTATCATCATTCTCAATAAATGACTGCTACAGGTTTAGATCTATGGTCTGTGTTACAATTCAACCATTCATGGGACCCTGAATGTCTGGGGGGGGGGGCCCAGGATGTCTGGAGGGGACCCTGAAGGGGCAATACCAGCTGCTACTGATTTTTCTTTTCCTTGTTATCTCTGTCTTACAATTCTAGATCTCTCTGAGGTGCTAACATCAAAAGTTTACGTAGAGTTAACCTCTCTGAGCTTTTCTGATCTTTAAAGCAGTCTGCAGACAAGTTGGTGTAGAGGTTAAACAGAAGTAGTAGAGCTTATTTAGTAAAATAGCAGCAAATTTGTTTATTTCATAACTAGCAACCTTCTCTCCTGTGGTCTGTTTAACAACTACAGTCTGTGATCAACTCTCCTGAGTATGGAGATTACCAGAGCTTCACAGGTCGTCACTGGAATACTTTTCCACTCCTCCATGATGGCAACACAGCGCTGGTAGATATTCAAGACTTGGTGCTCCTCCACCTTCCGCTTGAGGATGTCCCAAAGCTGTTCTGTTGGGTTTAGATCTGGAGACATGCTTGGTCAGTCCATCATCTTTACACTCAGCCTCTTCAACAAAGAGGCTGAGGCTGGTTGTCTTAGAGGTGTGTTTGGGGTCATTATTATGCTGGAACAGTGCTCTGTGAGACAGTATCCAGAGGGAGGGATCAGGCTCTGCTTCAGTATTTCACAGTACATATTGGAGTTCATTAAATGTAACTCCCCATCATCTGCTTCACTCATGCAGCCCCAACCATGGCATGTCCACCACCATGCTTGACAGAAGGCATCACACACTTATCTTTGTACTCACCTGACAGCTGCCACACATGCTGGACACCATCTGAACCAAACAAATAATCTTGGTCTCATCAGACCACAGGACCTGATTCCAGTAATCCATGTCCTTTGTTGATATGTCTTGAGCACACTGTTTGCGGGCTTTCTTGTGTGCAGACTTCAGAAGAGGCTTCCTTCTGGGGTGACATCCATGCAGACTAATTTGATGTAGTGTGTGGCGTATGGTCTGAGCACTGACAGGCCAACTCTTCAATTTCTGCAGCAATGCTGACAGAACCCCTGCCAAAACAGCATTTGGATGTGATGCTGAGCACGTGCACTTAGCTTCTTTGGACAACCAATACGATGTCTGTTCTGAGTGGACCTTAATCTTTACAAAGCTAAATGATATTGGCCACTTTGCTGCAGCTCAGTTCCAGGGTGTTGGCAATTCTCTTGTAGCCTTGGCCATCTTCATGAAGTGCAACAATTCGTCTTTTAAGGTCCTCAGAGAGTTCTTTGCCATGAGGTGCCATGTTGGAACTTTCAGTGACCAGTATGAGACAGTGTGAGAGCTGTACTACAATATCTAACACACCTGCTCCCTATACACACTTGAGGCCTAGTAACATTAACTAGTCACATTACATTTTGGAGGAACAATGACAAGCAGTGCTCAATTTGGACATTTAGGTGTGTATTCATTTTTGTTGCCGGTGGTTTAGACATTAATGGCTGTGTATAGAGATGTGTGATAAATAGGATCCTATCTCCACTGGTAGAGAGGCGCAGGGCTGAGACGCATACCTCCATGTGGCGGCTTCCGTCATCTCTTGTATTTCCACCACACAAGTACCCACGAAGACCTTGTATCTGCAGATACAAGGTCTGAACCCAACCAGATTCCTGGTTGCGTTCAGGAGTTAGGACTGTGGGTGAGTCAGACCACAAGATGTAGCTGCGTAGCTGTTAGAGCAGGTGCTCAGCTCTACAAGGGGTGTGGCATATTGCTCAAAGAAGGAACAGATCGTTGCTTCTTTGGAGCTGCAAGGAAAGCAACCTCAACTTCTCCCTCAGGACTCTCTGTTCTAAGATAAGCCACTGATCCATATGCCTGTTCGGAGGCATATGGATAACTCTCATACAGTTGAGAGTATGATAACTCTCATACAGTTGGGCTGGTCTAGTCTGGGACTAGTGTAGCACCTAGGCAGAGTGATCTTGTGCAGCTGTTCCAGCTCTGCTTCCCACGCATGCCACTTCTGCAGCAGCTCCTCAGGGAGTTGTGGGTCATCCCAATCCCTCTTTTTCTACCACCGGTGGCATACAATAACTTTGGCTCGGGTAGTATGAGGCACTATGTAGCCAAGAGGATCATACTGGCTGGCTAAAACTCTATAGATATTACTCATAGTAGCCACTGAGCGATCAATGTGTCCGTGTTTGTGAGTGAGGGCATCAGACTTGCAGTTCCAGTGTAGACCAAGGTCTGGCACTTGGATGTCAGACTGACCTTGACTGAGCCACAGCTCACAGCTGGTTGACCTGAGGTCTGGAGGACGATGGTGGATAACATCTGGATTGTTACTGGCCCACTCCCCCATTGGCCAGGAGGTGGTGCAGTTTGTCAACAAGTGTCTTGGTGGCTATTGGACATGTGAGACTCTGTAAGCAGTTGTCCACTTAGAAGGACTTGTTAATGGTAACACGAATGTCTTCTTCTGGTTGGCTGTGGTCCATAACGTGTTTCTGCAACGCGAACGTTGCGCAACATGGGCTCCGAGTAGTTCCAAATGGAAGTACCTGCCACTCGTAGACATCAGAGGGCTTGTCTTGGTTCATGTCCTGCCACAGAAACCGAAGCAGGGGTCGATCTGATTCCACCAAGCCTTACTTGGTGGAATATGCCATGAATATCGCTGCTGAAGGCCACAGCATGTTCCCTGAAACGTAAGAGCACCGCTAGCAAGGCAGGGCCAAGAGTGGGACCTGGTAAGAGGAGTTGGTTTAGGTTGTAGCTTTGGTATTGGAATGAACAGTTGTACACCACCCGGTTCTTCCCATTATGTTGAACCAAGCTTCACCACTGGTCTCAGATTGATGGTCCACCAACTTCACTACACAGTCAGATCCTATAAGCTTCTCTATCTCCATCTGATAAGCAGCAGCTTGCTCTGGCGACTTGGCTAGGCGCTTCTCTGTGCCTCTCAGGAGATGCAACACTGCTTCTGATGTGGCGTTCAGGACAGGCATGTTCTTGATTCGAAGAAGGGGTGTGGCATAACGCTCAACCCTAACCCGCTAGAGGAACTAAGCTAATTTAAATACGATAAGAAGGAACGCCCACGAGGAAGGGAACGCCTCCGGAAAAGAGAAGCTAGCCGCTTGAGCTAGGACAGCAGACAACCATGTGCTCTCTCCGGAAGCAGGCTGGGTGCCTGCTCTGTAATGTATTCATTGGCCGTTGATAATTGTCTATCCCAGGTAATATGTTTCTTGATCGGTTTGTCTGTTGTACGATGCATTGCATGAATTTTATGTTGTCCATTGTTTAATAAATTGTCATGATTGTTGAAGTTGAGCAGCGATGTTTTGTCTGGTGCTGTGTTGTCTGTTTTATGTGGTTCAAGTCCTGCCACGTGGGATCCTGCTTGTACCCGTGGACATGGGAGAATCGAAAACGAGCAGGAGGTTTTAAAACATTTTCTACAGTGCGCACGTGAACAAAGCATGCTAGAAATATTCGGATAAACAATATCCTTAACTTCTAACATTACTTACTTGCATTTCCACGCACACAAATCAAAGGAAGGTGACAACAAACTGCAAACAACAAGTTAAATGACACAGAATGCCAACAGTAAAACTCTACAGCTCCTTTTTTCCTTCTCTCTCTTTTTTCCGTCTGCATGCTATTCACTGGTGCTCTAAGCTCCGCCTCTTGCAGGGCTGAGCATGACAGTTTTTTAGGCAGCCTTTTTCACACTCAAAATTTAGATAAACAATAATATTGTTTATCAATTTTAAATTGATGTAATGGTAAGGACATAATAATGCAAGCACATTCTGACAAAAATAAATACACTTTATTTTCAAAAGAACATTTAACACTGGAACTGGTAAACAAAATAAAACAACCAAAAACAAAAATAAATTCGGCTCTCAGTCTCCATTAAAAAATGCACTTGAATAAAAAACTAAACACAACATAAAACCAAAGTGGAAACAAAAACTACATTCAACCAAACGAGTACAGATTATGAAGTCTGTATACTATATTGCCTTTCAATAATCATTAGATTTAGATAGAGAAGATGGGCACATCTGACTACCTGATTCAATAGTTCATAAGGAAATGAGGAAGGGAGGGTCAGTGGAGAGCACCGGAGTTGAGCCTTTTTTTCATCCAGTGTCATCAATAGAAAAAGAAAAAGGCAAAAAGAAACGATAAAGCAGATAAATTAAAATGAGGCCAATAATTTTCATTTATCATGTGATTGATTTATTGTTTATCGCAAGAGGCCTAGTCTAAAGTGCCTTACAGAAGTACTCATGAATGTTTGGGACAGGTCAACAGCACATCATTATTAAGTCGAACAAAAATTATACATAGGTTTTGGGGGGGTTTTTGGAAATACAAATCAGAAACACCACATATTTTCACTCACCATTCTCATAACCATTTTTTTCCAGAATTAATTAGGAGATTAAATGGACTAATGTAAACTAATCTCACCACAAATCTATCTATTCTTTGAAGTCCTCAGGTGTTTGCATGAGAAGATTAGTGAACAAACTAACAACTTTGAGAAAACCACAGGAAGGAGCAGACATGTCAGGAAGAAAGTCGTGGACAAGTTTAAAGCAGGGTTAGGTTATAGATAGGGATGCACCGACTGCAGTTTTCTGGTTGATCGCCGATTACCAATCTTTAAGAAGATTGGTAATCGGATTTTGATTTTGGCAAATACAATTTTTCTTTGTCTGAAATGTCACAAAATATAGCAAGAAAGTTATTGAGACAAAAGTGGGGTGACTATTGTTAACTGCAAGGGAGGAGACATGACCTGGTGGGTTAGGGTTAGAACTAACAGTCAAACTTCTGTCATACAGGAGAGCAGAAGAGGACAGTGGTTGATCTCTAGACTGTTGCTGAGGTAGATAAGATCGAGGGATATGATCAGCCTAACAAATAAGTACCAGTTGATTACCCATTTCCAAAAATTTAAGAAATCAGCACTGGTAAATTGCTGCTCCCCTAGTTATAGACTTGGGACATTTAGTTAAAACAATCCAACATACAGAATTGTAACCTACCAAGACTTATACTGACAGAATGAGCAAGTAAAACAATCAGAGAAGCAGCCACGAAACCCATTTTAACTGTGGAGAAGCTGCTTCAACAATAGGACAACACTTAAGTGCTTAATTAAAGGAAGACATACACCTACACAAACATACCAACAAGACCACTGTCAATAAATTTGGTCTTTATGGAAGACTGGAACGATGAAAGAAAGCCATAAAAAGTCCAGCTTGTCTTTTGGGTGGTAGTTCAGGTTCCTGCAGGAAAACAGCACTAAACATAAAGATAGGGCTATAATGGGACAGTTTAGATCAGCATTCTCTAACTCAAAGCTACTGCCTTACAACTTTTAAGTGCATCTTTAGTCCAACACAGATTGACTACATATGTGCGTGACCTCGCAAATGTGTTTTCAAGTTCTGGATAGGCTTGAGCTATTTTTCAAAGAAGGGGCAAAACGAGGTAAAGATTGCAGTGAAAAATTGTTCAAAAATATTTAGAAACCCAAACATTTTTAACTAAAACAGAAAATTTCAAAGACAAAGTTTTAAATCTGTGTTTCTAACTAAGAATGGACCATATCACAAACATATATCATGGCTTTTATTTAGAGGAAAGGAAATTGTACACTATTTCTGATAACTGCACATTATTTTTATGTCATAATCTTGTCCTTACTGTACAGTGCATTATTCTATAATTATTATTTATTTTAATATTTTTTATCTGTGTAAACCTACCACAATGCTGTCGTTACATCTGAATTTTTCCACTAAATGACAATAAAAAATATTTCTACTATATTATAAAAATCCCAATTGTATAAAAATATATAAGAGTGCAGCTCTTGCAGAAAAAAAGCATGGAACAGGAAAGGCAAATACAATTTCTAAAGATTTTCTCATGAGTTGGCACACCTTTGCCAACTGTCCCAAATGCCATTCCAAAGACATGAAGCACACTGTTTCAAACTGTTAGTCTAACTCAAAACTATTTAATTTGTTAAAGAGCACTTTAAAACAAAACAACTTTCAAAAAAAGCTTACTCTGAAAATTTAGATATCAGTCCATATTCAACACCAATGATACTACCATTTTAATTATTAGCAGCAGCAGCATAATATTTGTCATATTTTAATCACAAACTCACTAATACACTCAGGCTGTAGTTTATCCCTGTTCAGCAAGGATAAACTACAGCCTGAATTCATACTGTTGTGTTTTTGATTGAATGTAATTAGCTTTACGACTTTGATAAGGCTTTTATTGTGAAGGTTTGCTACAAAGCTACAAAAACAAGTTATAATCCTTCAAGTAATCAGCCTAGCTGGCCGGCCCAGTGTGATCAGATCTTCAGATACAATGCTGGTAGTTGAACAAATCTGTAATCTTTTCTCTGAATGAAGGCTGATTACTGCGATTTGGAAACAGGACAGTGTGTCAACATACCATTCTCTCGTCTTGGTGCAGCCACTGCTTGGGGTTGTCCTCTGTGGCCAGATAGGCGATCAGGTCCAGGGCAGTCAGACGGGTTTGTCTTCTTGATGACACAAAAATCAGCACTGGCTTGGCAGGTGAATGACTGCGTATCGCTACAAAGAAATGTTCAGAAATATATTGGCTAATACTTCTTAGGATTGAGTAGCAATTTTCAAGTCCCACATCAAAAGGCATAACTTAACATAAAAACATATATTTATATGTTGATGCTTTCTATCTCAGCATCTGTTTTCTCTGTAATGCTAAATGTTAGACAAATATTTTTGCTTAAAAACTTTTAGAACCTGATCTTACAGTATCTGACACAGAAGATGACTGCTTAAGACTATATGAAGACATGAACGTGAATGTGCAGCTGGACCTTGGAAAGTGGGTTTGTTCATGCTGGCCATTCGGGGACAGTAGTGTTGTCCTGGGAAACCATGAATGTGAACTTCCAGTGGGACAGGACGCACAGATGGACGGAAGTTAAACAACCCCACCTGTTAGACAGCACGAGGGAAAATGGAAAAAAGAAGGGAAAAAAATTTGAAAATGAATGTGAGCAGGTGGAAACCTGAAACTCCCTCTGGCCTTAGCATGAAAGCAGCAGGACACTGGTGTCCTTTTGTTTAACCTGTGAGGATGATGCAAAGAAGATTTTGGTATTCTGGTGTGTTCTATCCTGAATGTCTAGAAATGCATGAGAGCGATGGAGTGAGCTGGGCAGCATCCATCCCAACAGCAGCCAAGCAACCAGATTTATGGATGGTACACATTCCACTGGGTTTACTAGAACTAGACCTTTCTGTGACTCTGAGCATATGTCCCACCACTCTATTCTGAAACACGAGGATAAGTGTAATCAGTGGACAAACATCAAAACTGTTGTGCGCTGCAGAAATAAATAAGAAACTTTAAAAATAATAGAGTGGGTCCAGCCCTGAAACACAGCATGTGTGTTCTTTAGGTTCTTCAATCTAATTTAGCCCTAAACCTAATACTTCAGAGATACAAACTAAAAACAAAGACGAAAATTACAGAAAACCTGCTGACAGTTTAAGGATTTCATTCCAACTGTAGAAAGTTATAGACTTTAGTCTTACAGGGAGATATTAATATCTCCCTGTAGAGATATTATCCCCATTAGATATAGATATCATATAGATTAGATATAGATATCATATTAATTGAAAATCTTCTTTGCATCATCCTCTCCAAAGGTTCCACAGCAATGCCCCAGAACAGAACCGGAACAGAAGCAGCCTTCTTTATCAAGTTGTTGAGCCTTTGACACTTGCACTGTAACAGACCAGAGCTGTTTAATCACGTGACACTATCATTAAATGGTGCTGCTGTTTGATACCCCTTGCACCACAAGTCAGGGATGATGTTGTAATCAATAATTCACATAGCACATTGTGTTGCATTCACAAGCAGTCCAACATCCTGATATTTACAAATTTAAACACTAGTTCAGACAGACCATGTGTTTTTTACAGTTCACCTGTTGAATTCCCAGCCAGTCAGCGAGGTCCCGAGCATTGGCCAGAGCCGTGGACAGACCAACCACTCTCACTTCCTTTGCAGTGTGAGAGGAGATGAAGTTAGTCCTGGACACAATTACCTCCAACACAGGGCCTCTGTCCTCACCTGGACACACAGTTCAATTAACATATGCATGTCAGCAGCAGAGAATGTGTCAGAAAATGTAGTTTATTTCTCTCTACCTCATCACAGCTCTTTAGAGGCCAAGACTCTCTGAGAGGTCAGTTGGATGTATATGCTGGTTTTCATAACCAGACAACACAGAGTGATACCTACCCAGCAGGTGGATCTCATCTATGATGAGAATCGCCACTTTCTGAACATAGCTCCGGTTCTGCCAACTTCTGCTCACTCCATCCCACTTCTCTGGTGTGGTGACAATGAGGTCAGCTTGTGCGATAGCTCTCATATCTGGAGTAACGTCACCAGTCAGCTCTACCACTCTTCACACACAAGAAACAGGGAAAAGAATGGCAGCTCTGCAAAACTGGTAGACTTACCATCTTATCACAACAAACTCCTGAGAGATGGAGCTTTTTTGTGAGGAGTGTCACTTACTTTTTCCCCAGTTTTTCTTCAATCCTGATCTTCCAGTCCTCAATCCTCTCTCTCACCAAAGCTTTTAAAGGGGCAATGTAGACAACCTAAATAGAAACATTTAAGAAAAAAAGGTCAGGAATGACTTGATAAGCTGAGCCATCAAAAAATTACACCTTATGGATGCGAAACTTCTATTTTGATTAATACAGAAAAGCATGTGAGAAAGTCAAAGTTTACAGAAAATAAAACCTGGCTACCAGTATTACTAAATACTTCTAACCACTTCTAGCACATAGCTTGAAGTAGCTATGTTTCCAGAATCAATGTAACAGTGAAAACCTCCAATAAACTAACTTAGAACTGATGCAAAAACACACACAAAGCAAAAAGAGCCTCAGGCAGTCTAACCTTAGAGGAGGGATACTTGCTAAAGACCCGGAACATGGCAAGCTCGGCTGCAATGGTTTTCCCAGAGCCTGTTGGCGCCCCCAGCAGGACGTTGGTGTCAGTGTGGTACAATGTGTGGAAGATCTGCGTCTGGATGGGATTAAAGTGAGTGAACTTGTACAAGCTCTCAAACTCTTGGTTCCCCATAGCTGTCACAGGCAATGGCTGCAGGTCCAGCAGTTCTGAGCAGAAAAAAAAAGAGGAAAACCAGAATGAAATCCAACATATTCACCCAGTTACTGTTGCAACAAAAAGCCATGCATGACAGCAAATATATCTAGACACAACAGAACAGAGTGTGTAGAGATATCCTAAGCAAGACAGTAATTATACTGAAGATTCAGTATAATACCAACAACAATACAGCTACAACTTTACATTTACTTTGTGATTCATTAGTTGTACACAAACTAAAACTACATTAGCTGTACCAAATCATCAAATCAAGTTAATCTGAAATAATAGAAATTTAATTGGACAATAGACAATTTTAACTTCATTATCCGCTCCTTTTGGTTCTTTAATGAGCTGCTGTACATCAAGATTCTTCAAGACCTTTTTCATTGGGAGAAGTAAGATGACCTCATCATGTGCAGTAATGCACAGCTGTCTTCTGAGCTTAACAAACTGCACGGTCTACCTATAACAGGAACACTGACCACAATAATGCTGCTCGGTTTAAAAAGATGTGTGGACAATATAAAAGCTCACATTAATCACACATTACAACCAACAAAACCTTTCAAAACAAACATGTCTCTCTAATAAAATCACAGCACTGATCGTTGATGGCTGACATCCTGTGAAAACAGGGAAGCAATCTTTCAACTCATAAAATTTATATTTTGCCGAATCACCCTGCTATTGCAATCTCCCACCCCCAAGAAGAGCCCAATGTTAGATGAGTTCTTCAAACATCAGGCTTCACATATTACCATCCAGGTTATTATGAACTGTTACACATTTTAAGCCAAGTTTCAACCATTTATTAAACAATGCAAATGAGGTGGGCTTTCTAAAACACAGCAACACCTATTTTTTCCAAGAAAAGGAAGCATTGTATGTCAAAACTTTACAATCAATAGAAAACTTGCACTGCTATTTACTTAAAGAACTTAAATTTCAATGTACCATTTTAAAAACTTGGTGACTTGGAAAATACCATAATTTCTAGACTATTGAGTGCACCTGAATAAAAACCACACCTAATAACTTTGAAAAGAAAACAAAATTGCACTTATATAGGCCAAACTTGTAATAAGATGCAGGTGTAACATGAAATAATTACGCAGAAAAATGTTCCACAGAAAGAAGAAAATACATTTGCTTTGAGGAAACATGCAAATATATTACAAAAACATGTTTTTCATAAAAAGAAAACACTTTTTGACATCGTACACCAACAGCCAGATGTTACTTCTGGGAAAAATGATGAAGAAGACAACAGAAAGTGTTAGGAGGATGATGGTTTGTAGTTTGCTTAATTTTTTGGAAACTGTGCAGCTGGCTCCACCAAAGCTCTCACAGCATCACACAATTGATAAGTTGTGTGTCATTCCAACATGTTGAATGCATGACTCTCCTGTAAAATCGGTGACTACAGTTTCCCCAAAGTGCTGCACGCATAGCCGCTCCCAAGTATAAGGGGCTTGTCGCGCCAATGCCTGCAAAAGACGTTGACGTCTCCTCTGATGGCTTCTAGATGATGTGCGCCAACACCGGTGCTGAATTATGAATATATCTCATGTAAGTGTTAACATTTCTTACTGCCATAATTTTTTATGATGTGTCGTGTGAACTAACTTATTCATGTTATTTCAACTTAAATTATTTAGTGGGAACACTGGAATTGTGAAATTGTGTTTTTCGACATTGGCAGAATACAGACAATGGTTTGTGCACACTTCTTCAAGTGGACAGGAAGAAGACTAAAAGAAATTATCTTCTTCAATGTTGGAATTGAACAACCTCAGATTACTTTGTCACCTACTTTCTCAGTCTGTTTCTTGTAACTCTTAATGTCACTTTCGTCTAGAGGCAAATTTGCCCTTGAGCTTTTGCCACCCTCTTCATCGTGCAGAAGTCCAGCCTTTGGAAACTCGTCGGCAGTCCACATATTAGCTGCATCATTCTTTAAGCCAGGGGTCTTCAAGCCTGGTTCTCGAGATCTACTGTCCTGTAGTTTTAGATGCATCCTTTCTCCAACACAGCTGAACAAATAAATGACTCATTCAAGAGGTAATTCAGTCATTAGATTTAGCTGTTTTGGAGCCAGGATGCATCTAAGAGCTGAAGGACACAGACAAGGCTAGGGGACCCGTGCTTTAACTGACCGTGTTCAAAATGTGTCAATAAAGTAAGAGGCTTAGTGCAGAAATTATGGTACAAGAAAAAGTGGAGTACCTCTCATGTGGGAGCGTACTTCTGCTTGCAATAATAAATTCAGTGGATGGACATTGTGTGTGTGTTGGGGTGGGTGTACCAGTGTGTGGGGGATGTCGCTCAGGTAGAATGAGGTTCTGGAAGTTGATGATGCACAGGGCCTCGGCTCCAAGCCAGCGGTCAGACACTGCCTTAATGTAGTACTGGGAGGGTAACGGCTCAAAGATGGGAATGGTGAATACTATGTGCTGAGGCTCTTTGGTTACCACCTACATAAAGAACCAACATACAAGTCATTAAAAATGACACACTCCATACTTCATTTAGCTAAGGTCCTTAACAAAAACCAACCTGTTTCTTCTGCAGGAGGAAGTACTCAGAGTGGTAGATGTGGTCATTGATGGGGTCTTCCACCCACAACCACCATGGCTCACCCACAGACCCGTGGACCTGAAGTATAAGTAAAACATATCACCTATCAAGATAAAAATCGCAAAATGTTTCAACAAACAAAATAAATACACAAACCAAAGTGAAACAAAGGCAGATTAAAAAAAGAAATGTTTTTTGCTGGCCTTAAACTTACACTCTGCTGATCTGAAAGTCAGAGGAAGGGAATTCAAAAGTCTTGGTGCCACCACAGAGAAGGATCTGTCTTCTTTAGTTTTTCATTTTGTATGGGGGACAAACAGCAGGTACTGATTACTGCATTGTTTCCCAACCCTGGTCCTCAAGGCACACTACCTTGCATGTTTTTTGATTTCTCAATACTTCATGTGCCTCATTCAGCTGATTGCAGCTCAGCAAATATCTGTTAATTGAAATCACCTGGGCTGAAGCCAGGAAACACCTAAAACATGCAGGGCAGTGTGCTTTGAGGACCATGGTTGGAAAACACTGGATTTCAGGACTTCGAGGCCCAGATGGGGATGTAGTGATGTAAAACTTCAGAGATGTAAAGTGGTGACAAAACCAAAATCTTGACATCCATCTGATAACTAACTGGGAGCCGATGATGTTACATTAGAAAATTTTGAAGATCCAATTAGGAGTCTAGCAGCAGCATTCTGTACAGACTGCCCCAGGTTTTGATTAAACATCTGTGAATCACTTTGTTATATTCTAGATGAAACAAAACAAAGGCATGAATTAAGATTTCCATTTCTGAACGAGAGACAATAATGATAAGTTTGGCAATATTTTGCAGATGGTATAAACAGGAACAAACCAGAGACTTCATGCGATTTCCCAGAATAAAATGTGAGTGAAAGGTTATCCCAAGGTTTATAAACCAAGGATTTAGCCAGGATTTATCTTTACAATTATTTTTCTGGTGTAAAGAAAACTTCAGTTTTCTCTTCATTTAGCAGGAGAAAACTTTCAGTCATCCATCTTTCAATTGGATACAGACAGTTTAGTCAAATGTGCAGTTCATTAGACTTCATTAAAGAAGTCGAAAAGAAATATACAACATAAAAATGATGGGAAATATGCTAAAAACATAAAACCATTGGACCAAAAGGGAGCAGACAGAGCAGAAACAATAGTCCCAAAAAAGAGCTTTCTCTGTCCTGCCAAAATAAACAGGACAGAGAGTGTGATCTGAACATACATGTAGTCAAGAAGGTTGATCTATCAGACAAATAAGAGGACAATAATTTTATAGCAGAACCTGAAAGGCTGAGCCCAACCCCTCAGCCTTTCTATCAGGGTCAACAGTGTCAAAAGTTGACGTCAGGATTAACATAAGCAGCATAGATCATTTTCCTGAAAAACTCTGCATCAAAATATCAATGGAGTATCTAAGAAAAGCTGTTTCAGTTTCAGTTGAATGCAATTTATGAAGCCCTGACTAAAACTGGTCCAGAATACTGTGGTGATCCAGAGCAGCAGTTAACTGCCTGACCACAACCTTCTCAAGAATCTTGAGTTTAGAGATGGATCTGTAACAGCTAAACAAAGAAGAATCCAAAGTAAACTTTTTTTAAGAGTGCATAGATGACATCACTCTTTAAACAAACAGGTACCTGACCAGAACTTAAAGAAACATTTACTATGTTCAGAACTTTACAACCAATGATCTTAAAAAAAAAAAGCACTGGTAACACCCCCAGAGAGCAGGAGGACACCTTCATGACACTAACAAGCTTAACTAGCTCAGGAAGGAACACTGGCGGGTAGCAGTGTGAACTAACAGGGAGGGAAAAGTCAGCCCAGCTGTAGGTGGAAAAAGATTATTTCTCACCTTACTAACTTCAATCTGCGAAATAAAGAATTAGTTGGAAATCTTCATTTGAAGAAATAGCAACAGAAAACGCTGAAGTAGTAATGACCCTGATAGCATTAAAAAACAATTTAGAAATACCTCTGTTTCTAGGAATAAAATTAGAAAAATTTGTTGCCTTTGCTTCTTTAACTGCTTCTTCTTTCTTTAATTTTCTTTAACCCTCTGATGCATGAGTGACTAACTATACAGTCTTCTGTGAGTGGGTCTTTTTTGACCAATGCTAGAATCAATATGTTTTTAGGCTACTTTTGTTATTTTGATTCAAAATAATGTTTTGCAAAATACTAATTTATTCTGAGTCCCTCCCGGATGACTGAGCTTCTCACCCTATCTCTAAGGGAAAGCCCAAACACCCTACAGGGAAAATAAATTTCGGCCGCTTGTATCTGTGACGTTGTTCTTTTGGACCATGACCCAAAGTTTATGACCATAGATGAGGGTAGGAACGTAGATCGACATGTAAATCAAGAGCTTCGCTTTTTGACTCAGCACTCTCTTCACTGCAACAGACCGGTACAGTGTCCGCTTCCCTGCAGATGCTGCGCCAATCCGCCTGTCGATCTCGCACTCCATTTTTCCCTCAATGGCGAACAAGATCCCGAGACACTTAAAATCCTCCACTTGGGGTAGGACATCCTCCCCCACCCGGAGAAGGCTCTCTATTCTATTCCAGCGCATTTATTAATTTATTTATATAGCTATGAATTTTTATTTTATTTATTGAGATGATAAAAGAAATAACTTTGAACACATTGATCAACAGGTTTTGCATGTCATTCAACACATCCTCTCTTTTGGTTTTCTCATCCAGGGTGTCAGACACACACAGAAACATACACACACTCAAATAATAGGCATGCACAATAAAGAATAAGCAGTAATGTTAACTTGCTTGGTTAGATAACTAGTGTTAGCTAACTTCATAAATGGCTAATATGTTGATTCGTGACAATAACACTGTTAGTATTCATAACTGACACAAGCACATTTATGAGGTAAAAAACAAAGATAATACTTATAAAAGTTCTTGCAGTGTAATTATTTACACTGCAAGACTTAACCCTAACTATTACTTATGGGTAATATTTAGGACTCAGTGTGTATGGTTCACAAATAAAATGTTTTCTTTCCACAGTTGGTAAGAAACAAAGATTCCCATTAAATTCCATAGGAAATGAATGCGGGTAATTTTTGACCCGCTCACGGAAGAAAAGGGTAGTGACATAAAACATGCTATTTCTTAAAATGTATAAAAGGTAAATTAAAAATTTGAATTGCATGATATAAGTAAAGTGTTTTTTGAGGAATACCTGGAATATGAAGTGATGAAAATTTTTCATTACAAAATTATTGCAAAAAAAATTACCTTCCTTCTCCAGATAGGGATATATACTGTCCTGCAGCTTCTACATGCATCCCTGCTCCAACAAAGATGAGTCACATGACTGAGTTACCTCTTCAGCATGCCATAAAATTTGGCAAAACTCCAATAATGAGCCATTAATTCGATTCAGGTGTGCTGAAGCAGGGCACAGAAGACCTGGACGGTTGGCTGGGGATGCCTGGTCTAGATGTACAAAGCTGGTAAAAACATCTCCATAACGATGGAGCCACTGACAACTGTCATGGAATCCAAAATTTGCATAATTTTTTTTTTACTTCTGAACAATCCAGCACATAACAAGCAACAAGAAAATATATTAGATTTATGTGACAAAATACAAATCAATGGGAATGAATATTTGTGTTAAGCACTTTAAAACAAGATGGCTTTATGATTACAGACAAGAATGAATGAGACTTGTGTAGAGACACAGTGTCACACACGGTGTGACACTTTGTGTGGTTTGTTTTCAGGGTGCCTTCAGGGAGGAAGGCTCATGTGTTGGGACATGTGTCCTGGCTCTGCAGCTGGATCACAGCTAAGCCATCCAGTGTTCCATTACCACTCTCCCATGATTAGAGCATGCATTGCTAATCGGACATAAACATTCATCTTCATATTCAGCCCCTCTACAATAGGCTTCCTGTTTCCCTCAGATTCCATTACGTTTGGGCCGAGCTTCTCCTGATCCACGACTGGCCAGTCTGACCACTGAGGTGAGACATCTTGGCGAGGGCTGCAGGCATTCAGGCTCTCAAGCACAGATGGAGATTCCAGGGCAGGAAAAATAACAAAGATAGAAGCAGAATGAATGTGGTCATGCTGTGCTGCTTGGGTTATTGAATAGTTGTGTAAATATTGAGTGCCTTGTTTTATTAGAGAGGAGGAGGAAAAACCCTGAAATGAAACGCTCAAATGCAGCAGCTGTTGTTTGCCTGAATTCACAGCATAATTCATCCTTTGGAATCTGCTAACAATTAATAGTATCTATGACCAAGTACTACAGAAATGACAGAGCTTTAAACAGGAGAGGTGTGTTACATGTAGTGGGAAATTTATAAATATTGTCAAAGCGGGAACAATATTTAATTTCTTGTTCAAATCTTTTGTATGAGGCAATGAGGAAAAGGATATAGCTTCCCTTTAGAGTGCTGCTGAGTGTTCTTGAACTGGAGAACTGTTCTCACACTGAGTCAGTTTCTGATGTATCAAGTAGTGTTGTAGTTAAGACCACCTAACCAATGACCAAGTCAAGACCAAGACCACAGTGCATCGAGACCGAGACAAGACCAAGACTTTTAGAGACTAAGACCGAGACCAGTGCCCAAAGCTACACAACACAATGAAATGTGAAATATGACCAAAATTGCTTCGTAAATTGATCTGAAAGATCCACATTCCCATTAAAACACCTAGGTATTAAAACATAAAAAATTTAACCAATATAATTATCAATTGAAATTCTTCATTCTGCTTTGCTTCCATCTCTGTGCCACAATCCGCAGAGGTCTCATGTCATTCCTAAAAAGATAACGCCCTGGGCATTTGTCCATATTGTCCATGTCAGAAACCACCATTGTCTGCATAATATAGCAAATATATAGCTATAGCTAAATATAGCAATTAAGGTGACGCTTTAATGGTAAACAACACTCAATTATGAACACTGACCAAGGAGCAAGAAGTAACCAAGCACAAGGCACACACCGTGACTGTTGTCACCCTCTCTCCCGCTGCATGATGCCAGGCAGCACAGTGCTATAATGTCTGCCACATGACAGGTGACGAAAACAATCAAAGAGCACTGAACATGTCCTGTGTGCTCTTCTGTTCTTGTGTGTTATTTATTTGCTAATTAAATAATTATCAATGTATATAATTAAACTAAATAATAGCTACTGCAGTGTAGCTATTATTAGGACTCGCTATATTTAGCGACATTTCAGACAAAAAATAGGTATCAGCCAAAGTCAAAATCAGCAGGTCAGGCTTTTTAAAACTGAGGATCGGCCAGAAAACTGCAATCGATGCAGCCCTACTTAGGATGGAATGCATACACACATATTCATGACATTCTTTGATTAAAGTAATTTTACTTAAGCATAACTCCAATAGCTAAAAATTTAATTTATACCAGGTGAGTCTTTCACCTCTGAGAAAGTGCACTGGTACCACGTTGATTCTGAGCCTTCAAATGATTCTAACAGAAGTTTCACATACCTTAGAAGTTGATGTAAAAATAATGTTTGTTTTAGCCACAAAATGATTATGCTCATCAGCAAACAACATATCGTCAACTATAGGGGATATCTAAGTACTGATATATTAATTTAGTAGCCATGTAGCCTGATCTAAAAACATTTTGCTAGACAATGTCAAACATTGAGAAGTTTTAATTATTGTTATCAAAAACCATTTTGAAACCAAAAAAACCTCAGAAACAAACCATGAGAATCAACTCATTTAAAGTTAAAACAGTTTTACGCAAATACAAGCGTTGTAGCATAAATTTGGCTGTTGAACTGGACCGTTGAAGCTCACTACCAAGCAAATTTTCTATTAGCAGCTTAACAAATCTTTTTGATAAAGATTACATTACCAAGACACATTAAAACAAACCATTATCCTGGCTTTTTTCTATTCTTCCTCTTTCTATCCCTGAAGGATAAGCCCTTTTTTGAGACATCGTTTTGGTTACTTATCTTCTGCCCAATGGCAGCGCCCGGGGGTCTTTAACACCCCTTGGAAAAGTCATAGCACTCCCTTAGCACCCTCTGAAAATATTAGATTTAGTTTTTGTTTTCATATAATTTAACATTTCTTATTTGTAGTTGTTGTGGCATGTTCATTAAAATACATAAAATAAGAAAAATCAATTATGATATATTGAGTTAAAAGAAAATACAACAGGATTTGAACTTTGCGTATTATCATTTCCGGGAAACAATTGACATAACGGAGGCTCCGCCCCCATGCCCACATAGAACAATCCTCCCCCAATCATTCCAGGGCATTTGTAAAATGCCCTGGAATGCGCCCAGGGCATTTGACGGTCACAATTTGTCCAAAAGTGCATGGCTGTTATCAAGATGAACTGACCTCACAATATTGACATTATTTATCATAGAAAACACGCTGAGAGATTTTGAGGAAAATAATAAATAATCATGGTCTAAGCCTTCAGTGAGGAATGTGCAAACCCTACATCCGTTACCTAGAACATTTAGAGGGCGGAATACAATTTATTATATTTCCAAAACCAAAAAAAGAGTCTGGAATAATGCAAGAAATGGATCATGGCCTGCAGCTGACCTCATAGCACGAAGGTAACCTGTAGAGAACATCCCTTTTCTCTTTTCATAAGGACGGTCAAATCAAACCCGTATGTTGCAAATAAACACAAGTAAATAAAGAAACCAATATGACAATATGACCCTTTGCACGTGATTTCACTTTCTTCAAAACTCCCTCTGCTCCACCATGATGGTCATCAAAACAACTTAAGCGTTCCTGTAAAGCCTGAAAGATGTGGCGGCGATCGATAGCAGCCATCAACCATAATAACTGTTAGCCCTCAGTATAACCGCGGACTTGCAGCGAACACTTTTTACAAGGTAAGAAAATTAACGTTCATATACTGTATAAGTAAGGATGATTAGAAAGATATCCATTATCCCATTATGGCGAAGGTTCGCATCTAAACATCTAATCATTTCCAGATCAATATGTGATCTTATTGATCACATTACTCACTATCCACTTGATTGGTGACTGCTGATGTCAGAGTTTTTAGTCCACCTGACTTGTGTGTGGGAGAAGGAGGGAGGGGTGCATGTGTGTTGACAACTACAGAGAAAAACAGATCCTTCATAGCACCCTCAGTAAAATACTAAGCCCCCCATTCACACTTGAAGAAAAAAATTTCTGGAGCCAAAACTGGTTCTGTCAGAGCTTTGGACGTTTGGATGCACACTGCACTGCAGCACATATTACCGGTGAAGCATGCATGACCTACCACGGCCACCAGGGCAATTTTTTTTTCTTTTTGTCTATAAAATAATGATTTCTAAACACATAATCAAATATATATTATTGTAAAAACAAATCACTTCATAATGAAATTGTGTGTTCTTGTTATTATAATGACATAGAAATCGTTACTTAAAAAAAAAAAAAAAATCAGCTTCACCTAGGGAGCCCCTCAGTAGTCCACGGGCCTTAAGTGGCTGCTTGGTTTGCTTATGCCTTGGGAAGGCCCTGCTGCTGAATTTACGTGTCACTATATCTGATGATTTATGTAGCGGGATTCTACCGTAGACATCTGCTGCTCAGAGAAAACTACTGCGCATTTCTTGGAGTGCCGCGTGCGAGTGAATGGGGGAGGCGACGTGTGACAGTGGCAACAGAAACACATAATTTGTAGGTCATGTTACTGTTTTTATTTTAATCAGTATGTTTTGCATCCAGTGAAAAGAAAGATGTTAACAAATAAACTGGGCAATATGCTGGCAACTTAGTGATATTTTTGCAGTTGTGGACTTGACCAGTCTTGAAATAAAATCCAGAGTCCCCAAAGCCCGAGACAAGACTGCGGTGGAGTCTGCGGTGGACAGACTGCGATGGAGTCTGTCCACCGCAGTCTGGACAGACTCCACTGCAGTGGAGTACTCGACAACAATGTAGTACTCCACCCCATTAGATTGTTGTAGTCTCGAGTACTACAACAATAGTATCAGGCAGAATAACTGTGCAAAGCTCAACAAGCTTTACACATTTAGAGGATAGTTTTAGCAGCAGAAAATATTCAGAGCCTTTTTCAAGGAAATTATTGTTTTAAAATCAAAAATTGGCACTAAGACATTAAGGCCCACCACAATAACCAATCACACCCCCAGGATCCCTCTAGGGTTCCCTGCAAAGGGTTAGGGTTAGGGTTAGGCTGCCTGGGACAGAAATTGTGATCTGATGAAGTAAGTCCAAAAGAACTTTGGTTGGAATCGGAGAAGCCTCAGCATGTCTTCTGCAGCCTTTAACAGCCTTTCCTTCAGGACTTCCCAGTAATTAACTCCATCCATCTTTTCATTATACCTGCTGTCCTCTCACTGCGTAGGAAGTCATTTCCACAGCAAAATACTGCCACCACCACGTTACTTTGCTGATGCTTTATGTGCAGTTCTAGTTTTTCCACATCAAATGTAGCATGTAGAAATTCCTCTAAAAGCTTTCATAGGAATTTCTGAATTTATTCACCTGGTCATTCCAGCGGAACTCAGGAGTGATGATGAGTCGCACACGTAAAACTGTGCGTGTTATTGGTTGGACGCTTGCCTCCATTGTGAAGGCAGGAATCTGGTGGACGCACTGCTTGACAGTTAATCCAATGTTGACATGGTGCAGCATGTGACCTGAGAAAATCACAATTTATTTACAATACTGAACATACGGTTTACAATAAACATTTTTTAAACATACCCATGCCTCAGTGTTCAACAGCTCACTTAGAAATTACCAGAAGAATGTTTCAGTGCAATTATCAGTAAAACGTTTACAGAAATAGGATTTTATCCTCAGCAGTTTGTTCCATGTCTGATGGATGTATTTTGTGAAAATGGTGTTGTGTTTTTACCAATTTCATCCTTCTTCATTTCCTTCAGTTTGTCCACTGTAAGCCTCTTCTCCTCTAAGCGGTTGAGTATAACATGGCTCAGGTTGGGGAACTGGCGAAGAGGGTGGGTGAAGCCCCACAGCCGCCTGTCGATCACCTTGCAGAGGTTGAGCAGTCGGTAGGTCATGGCAGGCCAGCGCTTCCTCAGAGCGATCTCAAACAAAGCTCTGACAATCCGAGCAGCGTTCTGACAAAGGGAGAAAAACAAGCTAAACCAACAGAACTACATGCACTTCAGGACACTTTTCCTCTTTTTTTAAGGAAGCAACAGATTTAACAGTAAAACTGACAGCTGGATTACATGTTTGATGTAGGACAGAGGCAGAATGCAACTGCTGTAGGGTTCAGTATCCTGCACTCACATGAGTAATCATGTGCAATCAGGAGGAGGTCTGGCTTGCTTCAGATATGCAGGTGGCTACAGCTGTACTCTGATGGATTGCTTGAGTAAGTTGGAGAGAGGAGGTCAGATGGTAGAGCTTACTGATAAAGTGCTCAGCTGTGGTCAGCTATGATTGATCTAGTCAGGTGTTAATGTGATCAGATTGTCTGGTGAATGTGCTTGTGAAGGAGGACCAGTGAAAGCTGATGCCTGAAGTCAGGGCAGATCTAACACGTCCTAAAAACCAGCCTGATAATCCTTGTTACACTACGCTGATCTTCAGCCATGTGCTGGTGTCCAAGGCAACCAGAGCAGTAGTGCTGCAGATTACAGCTTTAAACCCAGATATAACATTACTGAACTGTACTTTCGACTTTGTGAAATCCAGCATAAGACACATCCTGAGTCCCTGTGATTTACTGGGATCATTCTGGATGTTTTCTCTATGAAAATGTTTCTTATTACAAAGAAAACATTTCAGCTGAAACTTAGCTGCTGAAACTTAGCTGCTGAAAGTATGTTTAGCTATGGTACGTTTTGTTCATCAAAACGCCTCTGTACAGCTATCTGTACAAAGAACATATAGCTGTTCAATTCAGTATACACTATATAATTTAATTTTGTCAAAGCTTTCATAAAAAAAAGTCCAGAAAATTGGAATATATTATTAGTCTGATATACATTCGTCAGTCGTCGTGTCTTTGCCTGCTGGTGGTGTGGATTGTTTGGCTTACCATATCAGTGTGCGAATGTGTGTATTGATGGGTAGACTAATGGATAGATGACAGTGTAAAACACTTTGGAATCCTCTGAGTCAATAAAGTGCTATACAAGCATAAAACATTTTTCATTATTTTTTTAAGGATTTATTTAGCTCTAGTGGCCTTTATTTGAAAGTGAGTTGACAGGAATGTATGTTGTGAGAGAGAGGGATGGCCATCAGATCAGGATTCAAACCTGTGACAGCAGCATAGAGGAGCCTTGCACCCCTGTTCCACCGCCACACCCAAGTTTACCCTTTTACATTTAAATTAATCCTGGTAAAATCACATTATAGTCTGTTTGATTATAAACTATTTAAATGCCCAAAAGAAATGCAATCCTACTGTTCTACGACTTTGCCTTGACCTCTCAACTCTCCACTCATACAGGATGTTCTGTTGAAGAAGAGTATTGTTCTTGCTGTAGTAATGACACAAAGCACAGCTCTGAAAGTATGTGATGATCAAAACTTATTTATATTTAGCAGATTCAGGAGCAGCTTCATGAGTCCACATCTACCAGGTTTCACAGAAGAGAGAATGTGAATATAATGATCAAAGAAGGTACATGGACACATGATAGTTGCTTAAAAAGCTGTCCATTCCAGGACACTCTTGTTAATCTCAATAAAAACAATGGTACCTTATTAACGAGCCTTTATTGAAATTGTGGCGTTCATTTTTTAATAGAAGACCGTAACTATGTGACTGGGAAAGTTGAGGAATATCAACACAAAACTTGTTTGCAACATTTCACTGGTGAACAAGTTGACTGAAAACCGGAGAGTGTCATGATTTTATCTCTACCTGTGCCACATATGACAGGTCTGAGATGAGTGAGAAGCTATCAACTTCTCCCCGTCCGATGTAAGTCTGCAGCAAAATGTTAACTTTGCCATAACCGTTCTCCACGCCGCCCGCTGCAGAAAGGATGCAATGGTTTTGCAGCAACTGATCCAGCTCCTCCAACTCCTCATCACGGACCTACCAACAGACACTGCATTAGTGGTGCTGGCATCTAATGGGGTGAAATGAGTCCCAGACACAGGGCCTAACATAGTAAAGGTTTACCTACATAAAAACAGGGCTGAATGTTTGCACATTTGCTATCATGTGCAAACATTCAGCCTCATTTTGTTCACCAAAGGCACACAAAATTTTGCGTGTCTGCCTTCATGGATATGCAAAGTATATGCTGATCATCAGAAAGTGTAAAATACTGGGAAAAGGATATGCAAATGAATAACTTACCACCTGCAATGTGATTTCCTATACCTGAACCAGATTGCTAGATCTGTTTTTGCATTTATATTTAACATTTTTGAAAAGTAGGTGTAAGCAGCAACACAGTGATGTCTGCGGTCACTGAGGAGAGCAGGAGGCAATGACATGTCATTGCTTATCAAATATTTGGATCATTTAAAGAATATGATTAAAAATAATAATAAAACATTTCCTCCAGCAATGCCTATCTTGAGCAGCAGGATTACCAAAAAATTCCAGCACACCACCTTCACTTTATGGTAGTACACCGTTATGTCTTGAGGCTCTGCGGGTCGGGAGAGCATCTATAAAGTCCAGAAAAGGTGATGCAAATTATATTTTATCTGCTGCATGCTCCACAAATCGTCTGGGCAGAAGATGTTGGCTTGGGGCAGATTATTGCAGCCACACAATATTTATGCAATTAAACCAAAATAAAACAAAACAAAACATAACTGAACTTAAATATTGGATTGCTGGACCACATTAAACCTTTAGAAAACCTGAACCAAAAAACATAAAATAAATAATAAGTAAATGTCCTGTGCACAAGATTTCCCCCTGCCTCCTTACTGGCTCATATAAAGCATAATCATGTTATATAAAAATATTATTGGCTTATCTTGGTTTGCAATTTTTGGGTCAAGTCAGTAATACCCCTTATTTCCACATTATCACATAAAGATGAACAGACAGTTCAGCATCAGATCCTCCTACCTTCAACTGATCAAACTCCTCTGCCTTAGACACAATATTGAGGATGTCTGCTTCGGTCTTCTGTGAGTTAAAAAGTTCGTTGAATGTCTTCATGCATAAAGAAAGTGGAAATGTAAGTTAGAGGAGTTACATCTGGTCTTTCAGGATGTATATTACATTTAGGATAAAAGAAGCTGGCAGTAATTTCAGTTTGATACATCAGCTTTCCACCTATACTTTTGAATAGTGGCAAGTGGAACAATGATCAACATATTTCATGCTTGATGATTTAGATCTATTACCCCTTTTTGACAAAATGTCATGATTTTTGCTTGTTTCATAATTGGTGACTATGTGATGCTTTTATGATGTAAAGCACTTTGAACTACTTTGTTACTGAAATGTTCTATACAAATAAACTTGACTTGACTAAACATCCAAAAAACACTAAACTGGGTCTACCTCAATGGTATTATATCTGATATAGAAGTGGCTGGCTGTCCTGCCCAGGTCCGTAGAGGCGAAGTAGCAGGTGCGTTCATCAAAGCGGATCATCCTGGCCTTGTCCAGCTTCCGGCCAGACTCCACCACAAGCTCCTTCCTGTGCAGCTCCAAAGCTGGATCCATCTGAGGTACAAATGCATTTCTTGTGCCGGTTATGTAGGACTGAAATAATATTTACAATTACTAACATTGAGTGAATGCTTTGCTCCTTTTCTATATTTCCTTTAGGTAACGATAACCATTTAGAGGGATCCTATTAGACTAATTGTATCTTCATCAGCTGTTATATTTTGAGCAACTTTACGGCTGACTTAGCAGGGAATAGAGTTCTGATTTATGGCCCGAGTCCAACTCAGCCAGAATTATTTACTAGATGCTAGGTCCGGGTTGGGCTTCTGTGGTGCGTTTAATAAAGCCTGTAATATCAGAGAGAAAAATAAATAAGAATGTTCGATATAAAGTCACTGTAATCTATGTATTACAGTGTAAAAACAAGAATTAGATGGATTTAACTGGATAAGGAAATAACATGTGCACACTGCATGCGCAAGAAGCTGCTTGCGCAGCAGTGGAGATAGGATCCTATCAATAACACATCCCAGAAGATATGCACATGGCTCACCTTGCGGTTATAAAAAGTGACAAGATGGAGCTGGAAGATGGTAAGCAAAAGCTTAAAAGGGCAGGAGTTAAATTGTGGTCTTAAAACAAAATCAGTAAATTCGGAATTAAAAAAAATATCGAGTTTACTTTAGGCTCAGGTCTAAATTTAAGTCAGTTGGGTTGGAACGGGCTCAGACTGTGCCTACAGGCTCGAGCTGAGTCAGGTTGGATAATTTAGATATGACCTAAACTCTAGCAGAGAGCTGTTCAAACTGACAAAAATATGTTTCTGCTGCCGGCTTCATCTTCTGTACATTAAAAGTAATAAATAATCCTGGGAGGCCTTTGCCAAGAGGAGCAACAAAGGCTTCACCAACCTGAAAGGCTTTGTGATTGATGCCGTACACCAGTGGGTTGGCCCTCATTCGGACATACAGATATGTGTAACTGAGCCACTTCACAGCCTCCTCCACATTGGTCACAGTTCCCAGAGCGATCTGCAGGACAGGAGCAAAAAGAAAAATCACAGCCTCACATCCCCTCAGTGTCATTTTCAGTGGTCTATGTTGCCATCCTCTGGATGGTTAATGAAAATGCAGTCATAAACATTAAATTCCTTCAATTGTTATTCCATGTAAACTAAATAGAATCTTTGAAGTTCAAAGAACTAGCACACATCTGAGGTTGCATTCAACATCAGACCTCATATTAGCTTAAACAGACAAAGCAACAGTTGCACTAATGTGTGTGCAACACACTTTACAACAAAATGGCAAATTGTTACTTTATCACCATGGGGGAACAAGTATTTGATACACTGCCAATTTTGCAGGTTTTTCCACTTGCAAAGTATTTAGAAGTCTATAATAATTATCATAAGTAATCTTGACGGAGTACCTTAGTAATTCATTTGCATTTTATTGCATAAATATAGTCAACCATTAAGAATCCCGGCTCTTACAGGCCTACTTGTTTTTCTTTATGAATCAATCAATAAATCAAGTTTATTTGTGTAACACATTTCAACAACAAGGCAGTTCAAAGTGTTGTACATCATAAACACACACAAAAATACAAAGTTGTAGAACACACAGTCAACAATTGTCAGGGCCGTTGTTACACATCAAAATGTTGATTTACGTTTCATTCATCAACGATGCCGCAGTGTAACAGGTCAGGAACATCAAATTCCTGGGGATACAGATCACTGACACTTTGACCTGGTCTCTCCAAACCTCTGGCCTGGTGAAGAAAGCTCAGCACTTTTTATGTCGGATGAGAAGAGCACACTTCCCCCATCCTCACCACTTTTTATAGAGGGACAGTAGAAAATATACTGACCAGGAGTATCTCTGTCTGGTTTGGGGCATCTAATACCTCTGACTGGCAACGTGTGGAGAGAGTGGTGAGGACAGCTGAGAAAATCATTGGCACTGAGCTTCCTTCCATCCTTGACACCGCTCACAGTCGCTGCCTGGCCAGGGCGATTATAAAAGATCCCTCCCAACCTCAGCATGGTTTGTTCTCCCTGCTGTCCTCTGTGAAAAGGTTCAGCAGCTTCAAAAGCAGAACAACCAGATTCCATAACAGCTTCATCCCTCATGCCATAAGACTACTATAATGCCATCAGGGGTGCCACCAGGAATCTTGGGCCCCATGACAAAAAAATTAAATTGGACCCCTTCCTGTGCACCTGCTGTTATAATTTCTTGAGTCTTTTTACATGCAACAGTCCGCATACAGTATGCAAGTAGGTTGTCTGGGTTTTGCGTTGTCTTCTAATGTGATCTGTGCTTTAATATTTTTTAGAGTGCTAATTCCTTCTTTGAACACCGGGGCATGCTTCTCGAGTATCTGCTTCAGTCTTTCCTCCACAGAATTTGCATTCAGGTGTGGTGCCTGTCTCATGGACTTTATTTCTTTCCAGATGAGGCGGATGTGTTTCAACCAGTCACGTCACCTCCATTATAAAGAGACACCTCCATTTTTCAGAACAAAGTTCAAGGTTGCAATTATTTTTCTCATATTCCACTTTCACTTTTCCCAAGGGAGTTATTCTTTCACCTGTGTATGCTTTTAGTTTTGTTGAGGTGTGTTGGAGTTTCAGATTTGGAAACTTCTGTAATCTTCATATGAGATCAGTGAGAGGGCTGACCCAGTATCCAGTTCCATCTTTAACTTAACCCCTTGTACTTCAGGTGTGAGCCATATTGAATCCTTATCGTTCTCCTTTTCTTGCATTGTGTGCAGCATGCCAAGTTCTCCTGGGTAGAATTTGAGTCTGTCTCATTTACTTCATGCAGTTTCCTGTCTTTTTTCCACATTTTGTTTTTTTCCTTATGTTGTTTTGAACTGCACATTTTCTGTATATGTCCCTTTTTGTTGCCCTGGAGACATTCTTTATCCTCGAATCAGCAATTAGCAGCGTCATTTGACTTTTTGCTGCATCTGTAGCAGGTTTGTAACCTATGATCAAGCTGCGCACGCATTTTATTTACAGAACACGGCTCCGTACATTCTCACTGTAGCTCTTCTGCATCTTTTGCTGCAGTTTCCATAGATATAGCAATTTCTAACCCACGATGCAACGTCAGATTATCCTTTGTGAGGAGTCGTTTCCGCGCGCTTTCATTGTGTTGCCCGCAGACCAAACGGTCTCTCCCCAAACAGACAGCCGCTGAAGCTCCGAGATGTACTCCGATGTGGACTCGGTTTTTAACTGATTTTGTTTATGAAATCTGAATTGTTTGGTTATGACCAGTGGCTTCGGTTGGAAATGGTTTTGGAGAACCTCTGTGGTCTCCTTGAAACTTTTGTCTGCTGGTTTGGCGGGTGTGGTGAGGTTGCGCAGCAAGTTGTAGGTTTTCACTCCCATCATGCTCAATAACACAGCGACTTTCCTCTCATCCTCTACTTTGTTAGCCAGACAGTACTGTTCAACTTGCTCCACATATGTTGTCCAATCCTCTGTACCGTTATCAAAAATGTTCATTTGTCTTCTGACATTTCTTCATGTAGAATGCAGTGGTATAGAAATACACATTTCTATATAAATAGTTTCCAGGTGAGAAGTTTCGGTTGGGCAAAGTGGGCGTGGTATAAGAGAAGCTGCTGCATTTAGTCTGACACATGTCCTCCTCGTGCTCCCGCTGTGTGGCTCATGTCCTGTGGGTTCTTGCTGTAAATCAGCGACAGATCAGAAACTGTGGTGCATGCTGTTTTGATCATCTGGTATGGAACACTAATGTGCTGCTCTCCTCCCCCTCTTCCTCGTCCTGCGAGTGTGTGTGTGCATGTTTGCGTGGATCGGCAGGCAAGCAATTAACTCATTGTCAGATCCAGTTTATTGCAGTTTGTTGGAAACGGCGACTAACTTTCATATGTCTCCCCCATCCCTGGACCACTGCTGTTTTGCCTGTTTTGTCTCCTCCTAACTTGTATTTTCTATGTCCTTTAAGTAATTTTTTCCCTTTTTTTTTTTTGTTGCAGCCCTTCTCATTGTTCATGTGATAATTTAGTCATTGGGCCTGACATTTGATTTTCCTTTATTTTATTAAAGGAGCTAGAGTTGAAACCTTAGCTACTGTGGTTTTTCTTTTCTTTTTTTTTTATACGAAACTGTGTTTTTAAAAGAGTATCTTAAAATAGAATTTAATAAATTGGTTTGTGAATCCAAGTCCTGTGTCAGATGTCATAAATACATGCATATTTGAACCAGTGTGCCTTAAACAAAGATAATATTCCCTGGGTGAAATTCTCAGGGTTACTATGGTGAGCTACTCATTTTTTGGGGGAGACGCAAGTTGGATTAAAAATTATATGCAAAAGAGAAATATTACTTTTGTACAATAAAATGCCAAAGAATGCTCATTTACAGTTGTTAACTACAAATGGCAACAATATTTGACATGGGGTGTTTATATTTTTGGTCAGTGTAGACTCAACAGAACCTCAGTGGAATATGACACATTTTGCCAAAGAACATAGGGAGATCAAAAGGCTCATAAACCACACTGTTTGTTCTTCCACACAGAACATGATATAGTACCATTGAATAATGTATTACCAAATCATAACAATAAGTGCAATGAAGTCACAACAGAGATTCCACCTAATTTTCACTACCTTTGGCGTCTTTAATGTGTTCTGGCCTAAAAACAGAACAGATTCTGTTTTTAGGTGGACACTATATTATTCTACATGGAATATTTCAAACCTAGTTTGTGATTTGTGAAACCTTTATTTGAATTATGAAACTTCAATAATGAGAGGTTTAAAAACCTTTTTGCATCTCGAAAGCATTAGAACTGAACTATCACATTTCCATTATTTGCTAATATTTTAACTTTCTGTTTTCACTCCTTTTTTTGTCTTCATAGTAGCTAGAGTGTCTGCCATTATGTTTGGCTGTTGTGGTTTCCTGGAGAAATGCATCAGCTGAGATACTGCTGCCAACAACTTTTCAGATTATCGTTATCTTCATGCAACATAACATCAGATATAAATAATCTAGTCCAGGTTCAAAGTGTCTACGTTAGCTTTTAACGCAGCCACTTAAAAGTTACGTTAATTTTCACTATGCTCAAGGTAGTGAAAAGGAGGTGGCATCGCCCTTTAGTCATTTTCCGAATCAGTCCCATTCTGTTTAGGATCCTGCTCAGAGTGTGCATACTATTAATGGTTTAAACAACAATGTGAAGCAGCATCAGTATCTCTCCACTTTTTAGACCAAGCATAGGAAAGCTTTACCAACTTCTGCTTGCCACTGTACTGGCCTTCTTTATGCTTGCATGAAAAGCACACTACTGCCACCTCCTGGACATGAAACGTTTATATGAGATAAGTATCACGTTTGGACACTATAATTATCACTTTTGTACACTATAACTATCATGTTTGTACAATATAGTTATGTTTATACAATATAATTATCACGTTTGTACAATATAATTATGTTTTGTACAATATATAATTATCACATATGTACAATATAACTTTCACGTTATAATGTGATAGCGCTCAAAAATGTATTTTCCTCCGTGATAGCAATATGGTTCCATAGGGATAGGCTACAAGAAAATAGGCAAGCAGCTTGGTGAGAAGCTGGAAGATCTCACCACATGGGGCATCAATGGTCATGAGGAAGGTGAGGCATCATGCCTGAACTACACAGCCGGATCTGGCTAATGACCAGAAAAGAGCTGGGTCCACAATCTGAAAGATTACCATAGTTGCTGGGATTAAAATCTTGCAGAGCACCCAAGGTCCCCTGCTCAAGCCAGCACACTTCAGATGGTCGCTGAAGTTTATAAATGAGAGAAGCTCGTAAGGTCTGAAGAGAAAAATATAAAGCTTTCTGGTCTAAACTCCACTTGCCATTTTTAGGAGAAGAAGAAGAATAAGTACAACCCCAACAACACCATCCCAGTCATGAAGCATGGAGGTGGACACATCATTCTTTAGGGATGCTTCCATTAAAAGGGAACAGGATGACTGCACCATGTTGAGGGGACAATGGATGAGGCCGTGCAACAAGTGATCTTAACAAACAACCTCCATCCTTCTCCAGTAAAGGAGATGAAGATGGGTGATGGCTGAGCCTTCTAGTATGACAATGACCCGAAACACACAGCCGGGGCGACTAAGGAGTTGCTCTGTAATAAACATCTCAAGGTCCTGGAATGGTCTAGCCAATCTCCAGACCTGAACCCAATAGAAAATCTGTGGAGGGAACTGAAATTCCACTTTTCCTCTAGCAACAGCCCCAAACCTGAATGATGTGGATAAGATCTGTATGGAGGAGTGGTCCAAAATCCCTGCTGCAGTGTGTGCAAACCTTGTCAAGAACTAGAGGAAATGCATATCTGTAATTACACCACACAACAGATACTATATCACTGACATTAAATTCATAGGAACAGTAATAATGAACGTACAGTCTTCACAAAAAAAAAAGAAAATGAAAAGTGCGAATGATACACTTTCATGCATTTAAATGTAATGCAATTGCTCCTTATGTAGACTAAAAAGTGTCAGGAAAATATACAATCTGGCAGAAAAAGTTTTAGGACATAAGTTTAGAAGCCTGATATTTTTGATATCTTAGCTTTTTTGGTTTTGAAACATTATAGTTGTTAACATCAGTCCAGAAGAAATAGCTCTAAAACACTAGCATTAACATTTGACTAGATGTCTCTTAACAAATTAAAGCCCAACACATTTGTGAATGTTTTTGCTTTTCCTGGCAGAATTGATAAGAGCTTTTATAAACCGTTACATTTTTAAACACAGATTGAGTCAGTGAGGCTCAGGTGAGGGCCATTAGAAGCTTGATGTTAAAATAATTTGCCCATTTCAAATCCTGGAAGGATGCATGTTTGTTGTAATTATCCAGCAAAAACACCTAACTGCATCCAAGTTTGTAATGATAGGCCAGAACGCAGGAGTTTGCTTTGCCAAAGTGAAGCAGAAGACACAGCAGTTGTAACCGATTATAAATGAGGCCTTTAAAATGCTTCAGAACTTTTGGCCCCAGAGGCCATTCACAAAAGCATATTTGCTAAACATACACACCTCTTTACACACTCTGTATAAAAGGTGTTATTTATTACCATCCAACTGTTTCTAGATAAACATTTGGCATAAAAAAACACATCTAAACAAAAATGGATTTCTTGAAACCACTAGGGGTCTGGTGAATTTAAAAGTGTCTGCTCTGTGTCTTTAAATCCACTTTATGCAGCTCAGAATGAAGTTGTACATTTTGAAGCAGATACTTCCTTTTTGATTGGCATCTGCTCAATCCACTGAAGTAAAACTAACTTCACTTTGTAGTAATGCTGGTGTTACAATAGTTTTCAGTTCATTGCATTTGTTATCACTTATAGTTCCTGAGTTCCATCAAAACAGTGATTGCAGACACAACAAAAATTGCTTTTGACCAAATCAGACTTCTGAAATAACTTATCTTGATGTCAATGCCATAAAAATTGACTGCTCACTATGAGGAAACAGCAAGTCTGACAGGAAAGCACTTGAGAAAACTATTAATTCAACCTAAAAGAGTCAACAAATATCTTGGTTGACTCTGGTCTTGCTAGTGGTAATTAACCAAATAGTAGTTTTTGAAATTCATAAAAAATGTATGTTGTATGATAATTCCACCCTGAAACAATATTTTTCACCCATTATTCAAGACACAAAATTAAGGAAATATCCATACTTTTGATGAATGTGTGTAAACTTTTCACCTGAGCTGAACGTGATGAAGAGTAGTGGATATTTTATTGCAGATAAAGGTGTATTATTATACTTGTGTCTTATCTGTGAGTACTCTCCAACATTAGAAATATGACGAAACATACTGACACCTTGCTAAAACTTTGCTGAAAACAGCAGAGGTGTTCTGAAAAAGTCTGTTCTGTGCACTACTGATTTTCTTTGCTGAAGGTGTAGAAACAATGATTCTCTAACTGGATGATTTGTCTGCAGACTAACCTCTGCATTCAGGTTGTCAGCGAGGCTGCCCAGGAACTGACTCTCGATGGGATTCTGCTGCGTGAGCAGGGTGAGGTAATGACTCAGCTTGTCGTGGGTGGTAATGATGGTGCCCTCTCCGTACTTGTCAAACTGAGGTCGACCCGCTCGGCCAAAAATCTGCATGACGTCCAAAATTCCCAGGTCCACAAAGGCACCACGCTTTGCATCGTAGATTTGAGTTCCCTGTTAGACACAAAGCAGTGAAGTTGTCCTAAAGTGTATAAATGAACCTGGACTAGACCAGATTTACATATTAAACCTGTGGAGCCAGTTTAAGTCCTTTAATTATCTAGTTCACTGTACAATTTAATATTTCTGTAGAGGAATGTAACTCATGAGGAATAAAAAAGAGCAGCTTAGGGTATTTGGTAGCCTAAAATTCTAGTTTCAACCAGGCTAGTTCTGAGAGTATACAGCTTACAATAATCTTAACAGATCAGTGACAAAAACAAAGAAAAATAAAGAACCTTAATGATAACTGCATGGGCTGGCAGGTTCACTCCCCAGGCTAAAGTGGCAGTGCAGACCAGAACTTTCAGATGGCCTTTAGAGAACGAGCTCTCCATGAGGCTACGGTCAGACCGCAGCATGCCAGCATGGTGGATCCCAAAGCCTTCTGGGAACATTTCCTTCATCTGTTTGTTTCTGGAGTGTTGGATCTAGAACACATAATAATAAGATCACAGAATAAGATCAGAACCAAAACAGCAGGAAGAATATGCAAAGAAAGCTGGGTATCAACAAATCTATACCTAATCTTAAAAGACAGCAGAAAAACTGTTTTATTACACTGAGCATTTTGGTAAATGGCCTGTACTTATTCTGTGCTTTACCAAGTCTGAGGATTCCAAAGTACTTTACACTACAAATTGAATGGGCTGTATGAAACAAATTTTATTGTGCTTCTGTACTTTAAAGGCTGATTATGAAGAGTCTTGACCAAGGACACAAAAGAAAAAGTGACTGAGATGGATGGAGCAGGGTTCACATTGGCAACCCACCAGTTACAGGATAAATACCAAACCTCCTGAGCCACTGCCAATGATATAACTGATAGTGTTAAATTAACCACATATAGGTAATACGCAGTTCTTTTGGTCCTCCAAACGTTATGGATATTATGGCCTCCAAATAGTTCCATTTTGGTCTCATTTGACCCGTCTATGTTCTCCAAGTACTTTACAAGCACAGGAATTTAAAAGTAGAGAAAACAAAGTGTACATGAGACGAGGCCTCAGCCATGGCCAACAACACATAACAGCAGTCCTTTACTTGTCATGCTGATTGTGTGTCTTTGCTAACCTAACTGACATGACCGATATTTTCTAAGGCTAAGGCAGAGGTTTTCTGAGTCTAGTGCAGTATTTCTCAATTATTTTCTGTCATGCCCCCCCAGGGATCATAATTTTTTTCACGCCCCTCTAGAGCCCTTCCCTCCCCAGAATTGAAATACTATTGCGAATCTGTTCATATTCGCAATAGTATGAGCCAGTAGATTGTACATTTATCTGTACAATCTACTGGCTCCAGCATTGTATGACGTTTTTATCAAAACCACTGTTTTATTGTTCTAAGTCTCAAAATAATTTCCAAAATCACTTTATTAAGTAAATCAGAATAAAGTCGTAATTTTATGATAACTTTTCACCATACTGCGCTAAATTCCGGAATACTGAGGGTCTTGTAAGGTTATAGTTGATATTGGTTTAACAAATCAGTACATATTAAATGTTTTAGCACATCAGAAGCAAATATTCAGGCCCAGGACTTTGAAATGATTGTTTAAACAACTTTTTATCTAACAGAAAGAACCAGATTTGCTGAGCGGGTCACATTACATATAATTTTATCAGAGCTTTCTAATTTAACAACTTTCTTCCGGCAATATTGCGTCTTTATTCTGCCAATATTTAAACTACTCTGCTAATACAGCTTGGTTTTCCGCAGTATTATGACTGTATTATTGTATTTGAAAATAAAACTCTCTTAGACTGGCCATAAAATTCCATCATACTTGCTTTGCTGACCTCTGCTGCCAAACTTCTCCATCTCTCCTCTATGGAGCCTCCTTGGGGAATTTTTTTTTTCTTTTGTATTCCCTCGCAAAAGCTTTTGCGTTCTATCGCAATGATGTACTGATCAGTTGATACGGATTAATTGAATACAGTAAGCCTATCGTGCCCATTGTACTTTCTGCTATAATAGAAGGCTTTCGTGAGGGTTTTCCATGTATGTTAATATCTCATTGTGAAATATCTGAAGTTTTATATCTTTTTCTTTAGGATACAAATGTAACACAAACCTATGATATAAACATAAACTTTCCATAAGTAGGAAAGAAAAAAAATACATCCAAACTATTTGGACTATTTCTGTATTATTATCGCCGGGTAATAAATCATCTGACAGTTTTGATTCTGTTGTTAGTCTGAATGGTTTATAGGGATGTTTTCACGTGCAGTACAATCTCAACCTTACACAGACAAACATGCAGTGAATAAATCGATTTTGAATCAGTTTTTTGCACAAAAGAGAACGCATAAGCACTGAGGCTCTTTATATGTGTATATATATTTGAAATTTTAAATTGACATTTATGACTGTATACAAAATAGACCAGCAATATTGCAGTAAGCATATTATGAGGGAACGCAAAAGTTTTGCTAGGTAATGCAAGAGAAAATTTTTTCCCATGTCCTCTAGAGGGCTCTGTACTCCTCTATGACTGTAGCTATATTTCAAAACATCTGCGCTTGTATCCTTAGCTCTGTTTTTGTTTTGTTTTTTTTCCCCTCTGCTCTGTTTACAACAGTGCTGTGTAGATACTTCTAATGGCTTGTTTATCAATTAAGCATGAATAAAGACAATTATAAAGTCCTGCTTCTCGCACTTCCCTTGACACTTCGCCATGCCCCCTGTGGGGGCGCGCCCCACTATTTGAGAAGCATGGTTGGGCTGTTACTGTTTTGTTACATGTTACAAAACAGAAACAGAATAAAAAAGAATTTAAACAAAAGTCCAACAGTGAAGAGTTGCTGCCAATTCACACAGCACCTAGAGCTCAGAGACCACACACAACTAGACACATGTGGTGTGGGGGATCGAGATGTATGCTTTGACTGACAGAAGGCCTGTGACCTCGCTGGGCTTAAGGTGAGTCCTCATCACAGAGCTTTATCTCTCTCTCTCCGGGCATCTAAATGGAGGTCAGAGCCCAGCGATTCTCCTCACTACAAACAGACAGCCCAATATTGTCAGCAGCTATCTGTCTCACCCCCACTGAGCCAGTGTTTGACTTGAAGTCAATGTATGCATTTGTATGCAAAACCTGCACAAAAGTAGGAGTATCCAAGAGTGCAGCACGTCTGTAGTTGTAACCCGCAGAGAAGTCTTTTTTTGAAAATGAATGGTTTGCTTCATATGACAAAATGGAGTTAGAATAATATATGTTAATGAAATTATTGCTGATTATTTGGCATTATTGCTGCTATGTATATTTGTTTACTGAAATTAAGTCTGCCTTGTTTTTTTTTTCTTCATGAGATTAAATTTTAAAACAAGATATCAGTTTTCTCATATCGTTGGGTAGAAAGGAAGCCTTTAACGTCCCACATTTCTAAGGAGTGATAAACCGTTATTGATATTTAACTTGACTATCTGACAAAACCAGACCTAAACAAAGGTCAAAGGGATTGAGGAGCATAACAAACGATTGGAAACATCCACATGAAGCCCCCTTCATTTGTTAAGAGGAAATATCTCAATTTAACAAAACAAAAACAAGCTATTTTGATAAATCCAACTTTTAATCCAAGCAAGGAAATATTACATGGTAAAAATAATAGCTTTTAACAATTTTAAATTCAAAAGTCTTGTTAGTCCCACTCACAGTAGCTGCAAAACATATAACCAAAACATTTTTTATTGAAACAATTTTATGAAATTTGTCACTCTCTATGAACTGCTGTTCCCCTGGAGTATAAATATGATGTGACAAGGTGGTCAACCTACTGAGGCTTTAGCTGGAACTATGTACCTTGGTCATTTAAAATTTTATGCCTTGTTTCCACCGAGCATTATGGTATGGGTCCAACTGTTAGTGGAAATGCTCACCTGAATAAGCTGGACCATAAAATAGTGTACCAAACTGAACAGACCCATGCTGTACTGCTCAGTGGAAACAAGGCATAAGTGCTGTTCTTTTGGCAAAAACAGATTGAACAAATGACTGAAGGCACAGGTGCTTAGAACTTTGGAATTTTGGTAAATCGGTGATCACACTCATACAAAATAAGCATATTACTACTCTTAACTGGTAGTGTAATGCATCACTGCACCCAATTTCATTGAACTTCAGATGACAGCTTCTCTGTGAAGGCTGATCAATTGAACAAGCATAACTTATAACTCTAACTTATAAACAAGCATCATTTATTAATCTCTAAATTACTGGCGTTTGGAACTCAATCTAACCATTTAGTGATTTGAAATAGTGTCACCTATGGAAATTTCTACATTGATGGAACGCTGGAATTTTAACAGAACCAGTTTCTCAGGCCCATCTACTGTTTCTTGTGTAGTAATACCGACATGTGTAAGAGTGACGCAGGAAAAAAGATTTCAGCAACACAGCTAAATTGGATTACAGCAAATCCTTACCAAGATGCTTTTTTAAAAAAGCCTTTTGCTGACTAGAACTTCAACAAGTTCTAGTCAGCAACAGATATGGTTCCAGGAGGAAATAGCAGGAAAGATTATATTGCTCCCATTAACCAATCATAGTCCCAGGAGAAAAAATAATTAAGCTAGTTAACATGGTTATGTTGAAAACCATTAGAGTGAATGGGGTGTAAAAAGGTGCCATGCATTCTATTTTCATCACAAGAACCTGGGGCTAAGCAGGGGTCAGCTTTCATGTTACAAAACAGCCAATGTCTTGTGGATGACATGTTCACAGGAAAAGGCAAAGGCAGGTGCATGTCTGATGGAAACAGAGTAATAAGTGGCTGTATCACTGTTGCACAAATAATGACAAAACAGCTTAAAAGCACATTCAGTTCATCATTAATGGCTTCACTTTGAATGCAAAAGACTTTTATTAAGCATGGTTCTGAACAGAATATTTAGAACAGGTTGAGTTTAAAAGCTGTTCTGTGTGGTAAAAGAGCAACACAAAGGGTAAGCTACAAACAATAAAGCAATAAGTCATTTCACTCTTTACTCTTAGCAAAAGTCATATATTAGCTCTACCAACTGAAAATCTAATGTATATAGATAGCAGTGAATGCTATTGGTATTCTTATATATTCCTTGGTGCACTGACTTATTCGGATGGAAATCCCATAAAAATGATGCAACAGCACAAAAAATATTCCTGCGAAGCTGTCAGAAGGCATATGTCTGAAAACCAGGCCAAACCCATACCTGGTGGGGCCCTCAGGGCCAGGGTGCACACACTGGTGCTGAGATATGTGTGAGCTAGAGAAGAGAGCTAATTGAAATGCTATAACCAAGGTTCTGCTTTGAGGTGTCAGAGCAAATTATAGTCATGCTTCCAGCCTCTAATCTGAGGTGAGTTAAGGCTGATGTCTGCAGTGCAATGACTGGATTTGAGATGGCAGTGACCTAAGCTTCTGATCAGGTCCCATTATGCGGTGCCGCTTGCAGCCTCTCCTCCTGCACACTTCGCTTGGTCCAGAGACAGCCAGCTGCCCGTTCCACTCACATTCTGTTAGGACTTTGACTTTGGATAAAACATCAACAAACAGCTAGGCTTACATTAATTATTCCTCAAGTATTACTGCAAAATAAACTTCATGACACCACCTGGCTATACATTTCTGACAATTTCTGCAATTTAACTTTTCAATTTCTCCCTGGAGCCTGGAACAACAAGATGGGAACAAGAGTGAACCAGAAACAGATGAACTATAGGAAAGGGCCGTTAATGGATTTAAAAAAAACAAAAACAAAACAAACAAAAAACTGTTAATTTAAGTTAAGTATTTGACATATGGGTTCTGTGTGGGAGATGGGAACTACAATGTCCCTGAGGGAAATCCCAAGGGGATTAATAAAGTTTCTATCTGTCTGTTTAAACGACAATTATTGTGAAAAACAGTATATGGCTAGCATAAAAACCTTCAGAGGCTACTAACATCTGGCAAATGTTGTATGCTACACACATCAACGCTGACTCAGAGCATCAGACATATCTATCTGCTTGTTAAGCTGTGCCATAATAGCTTGTTGCGGATCTCACTTAGTGGCACTTGATGGTCCTAATGTCTATTGCTCTGAAGGTAGGCCATTACTGTTGGAAAGGCAGGAGTGAGAAGGGAGAATGAATTCCCACTTATACCTACTCCACTCTTCATTTCCATTACAATCAGCCCTTTTCTCTGAATAGGCCATTGTACTGCAGCGCCATTACAGAGAGTTATTTGCTAAACACACAGAAAATCATTATAAGCACTGTAAAACTGCATAATCAGTTTTTACAATTTAATTATGTAGTTCCTTCTGTCTGCAGATGTGATATGGTTCATCTGATTTGTATGATCAGGTCAATTTTCAACATTTATAATAAGATAAAGAACTGGAGAAAAATTGGTATCTGTAGAAATTCTGAACTCTAAATATTTTTATTAATCCACGAGGAGATTAATAGAATCAGATTTTTTTTCAAAATAGTCAAATGACAGACAAAACCAATTAAAGCTGCAAGCAGCATCGAAAGGCCCTTATAGCTCAGTGCAAGATTGGTCCTTTTCTAAAAAACCAGTGTCATTTAAAAACTTACTTCATTGAATGAATATAAGCTTTTCTAAAATGTTGCTTAAAAATTGTAAGTTCTATACGGGTCTGTAATTATTAAAAACATTAGGATCCAGATTTCTCTTCTTCAGAAGGGGCTTTACCACTGCAGTTTTAAAGGAAGTGGGGAAAACACCTATCTAAAAAGAGCAATTTACAATATCTAAAATTTCATACTCAAAAAAATCCATAAAATGAATAAGGAAGTAATGATGGAATTGGGTCCAAGAGGCAGGTGGTTGGTTTGATTTGAGAAAAAACTTTACAGAGCATCTCTGCACCAACCACAGGATAATTGTCCAGTGTTTCCAGAGGTAAAAACAAACATTCAGTAGATTTAAAAACAGTAACAGATAAAATGCTAGCTCTAATTGACTTGGTATTTCCTCCGAAGTGATTTGCAAACTGTTCTCAAAGAAAATCAGTTGGAGTCTGTGAATAAGCAGTAAAGTTAGGACTAATCAGATTACCAATGGTTAAAAACATAACTTTGGGATCGTTTTTGTGACTGCTAATTGTTTTGGAAAAATATTCTTTTCTTGAATTTCAGACAGCGGAGTTGTATATTTTAAGCTGTTTTTAAGCATTGTTTGGCAGTCAATTGTCAAATTACTTTTCCTCCATTTCCTCTCTGCTTTCCTGCAATTTCTTTTGAGTTTCTTCATATCTCCAGTTTTCCATGCGCATACTTGTTTATTAAAAACTTTTTTGAGACTAACTGAGCTACATGGTCCAGGTTTGATTTCAGTTTGTTGAAAAATTGACTGACCACTGAGATACAGGAAGGAGCTAAGTGCCACTGCACATGGTGTCATTTTGATTAGGTCACAGGGCTCAAATAGGGACTTTTCAAAGTAAAACATTATACTTCCTGTTGTCAATGGGCAAGGCTTATGATTTCATAATTTGACCACTGAGTAGGGGATCAGATGGGGATCAATCTCAGATGATTTTGTGTTTCAGTGAGTTTCCATGTAGGAGATATAAGATTTCAAAGTTTTACAGTGAGATGTCAAACTTTGAGGACTAGCCATACCCTTTCACCACAATCAAAAACTCAGTTTTGACAACTTTAGTCTTCCCTAACATGCAAAAATAAACAGGAAAAGTTAGCTTTGAAACAATCCTTGTATTCACATGTAACCTGGATTTCTAAGTAGGTAAAGCTTTGATTTATGACCCCAAATGTAACATCTGCAATGAGCAACTGTTAGCTAAAGCATTAACCAGGAACAATTCACTCTTGCTAAAGTTTAGTTTATAGCCTGACAGCTGACTAAATCTACAGTGGTAAGAACAGCAGGAATAGAAATCTATAAAAGTTAATACCCATAATAGATCTGAGCACAATTGCGAGGGGTTCAACTGTTAAGGCAAATTATAACGGATTCAGTGGCAGCCCTGACACATTGAGCGATTGAGACAAACTTCCAGGAAATTGTAAAACAGCCAAAACACAGACTTCCTTTAATCTGGACTAAAAACCAAGATTAAAGGAACAAATCTGGGTTTTAGTTGCTTTTGAAACATCATGAAATAAACATTAATCAACATTCTGATGTGTAACCATGGCACTTGACAATTGTTGACTGTATGCTCTACGACGTCATGTTTTTTCTTTTTTGTGTGTGTGTGTGTGTTTTTATGAAGTAAAGCACTTACTTCGATCTACCTTGTTGCTGAAATGTGCGATACAAATAAACTTGATTGATTGAAAAGTAGTCAGATTTAATATTATTTGAGCCATAGCGGTCAGAATAGAGTTGCCTAATCCAAGCCAGGAAATGCTCCCCAAAACCAAATTTGTAAGTAAAATAATAACTGGCTCATTAGGGGTCTGAGGTAGGTGCACAGAGGTCAAAGATTCATTGTATTCCTCTAAAAATAGTGGAGGAAGCTTGTCCCAAAATATTCTATAAAACTCACAAGCATGCTCCTCAGAACCTGGATCTTTGCTCCCCTGCAGGGACTTGACTCCCTCATTGAGTTCAGAGATAACGATAGGTCTCTTAAGGTTGTCAGCTACACCCTGACTGATGGTAGGAATCAATGAAGAAGTTATCAAAATCGGTTATAGAAGGAGCAAATTCCCAGAAAAATTGACAGCATGTCAATTTGTCTCAAACTGAATAATCCATCTTTTCATCTCCTCTTTTTCTTCTTTGAATTAGCCGAATATACAACATTGTTTGGTGCCAAAAACATGGACGCAGGAGCTATGGCTGATGAAGATGGAAGCGAGATGGGGCAACAGGACAGTGGAGAACAGTGTATTGAAAGAACAAGGAGAAATCGCCGGAGAATACAGAGTTCAATTATGCGACTACTGAATCAGATTGATAGTAAATTATTAAAGGACGATCCGGACGTTGGATGTGTGCAGGAAATGCTGACTATGCTAATGGCAAAAGGGGACTGAACTGCCCTATTGAGCAGCATACTCCACTGGACGAAGTGAAGGTGGAGGCAGAACTTGCAGAGGAGTATAACGACCGCATAATCAGTATGAACGAACGTGTAAAGCGATTGATAAGGACTTTGGAAATTGTGAGTATAGAGCCCCGACAGGCACAAGTGAATGAGATCAATACAAACTCCACAAAGCACAGTAATGCTACAGTAAGGATGCCTCAGCTAATAGTTGACAAATTCAACGGAGATGTCAGCTTATGGCAAAAATTTTGGAGCCAATACGAGACTGCTATTCACAGTAACCAAGCTCTTTGAAAGCGAGAGAAATGAGAAGCCAGAGAGCCCAGAAGATCTGTAAGTGTTGCGACGGTTTGAGGAAACTTCCACTTTTAAGGATGGACGTTAACAAGTGGAGTTGCTATGGCAACAAACTTACTCCCCCATCCAAGACAACTGCCACATTGCAAAAGACCTTTCCATTACCTGTGGGGATGGAAAGGCAAACTTTTGACAAGAAATGAAGCAAACTTAAAAAATCTAAACCCCCTGTCACACCTTGGCGCTATGTGTATACAGAAAATGGGCTACAGACCATGCACACACTTGTCTCAAACTGTGTTTGAGACAAGTGTGTCTCAAACACACTTGTCTCAAACACAAGTGTGTTTGAGACAAACACACTTGTGTTTGTCTCAAACATTACCAAGCAAAACAAAACAGAATCTAAATCTAAACCTTCAGGGTTGATTCCAGAACCCAAAACCACTTCTAAAACTCAGATACGAATAGTGGAATAAATAGATGATGCAGGTGATTGGTTCAAAGTTACTACTGGCACCTCTAAACAAAACAATAACTGGCTCCTGATGGCAGAACAAGCTGCAAAAGTTAACAAGACTGTGTTGTGTGCCCACGCCCACTGATATAGATAGTGCCAGCTTAGACCTAACAGTTTTGTTTGATGCTTCTTCTGGATGGAAGAAGCCTGTTATGACTCTCTCATAACAGGCCCTAATCTAAACCTAGACCTGATGAATGTTCTGCTCAAGTTCAGGCTACATCATATTGCCAACTTTAAAAGGGCATTTCTGCAAATATTGCCATCAGAAAATTTCTGTGGTTCTCAGGACCACATACTGATGACACAGATGAACATTTATTTGAGCTCTGAATGACAAGAGTGGTGTTTGGAGCTTCATCAAGCCCATTCTTACTAGCAGATATGTAAGGAAACATCTGAGGGAATACTAGTCAGAAGAACCAGAAGCGGTAGAAACCATCAACTCACCTCTCTATGTAGATGACTTAATTTTAAGTTAAAGTGAGTTGAAAGAGCCCTTCACAGTGACTACCAAAACAAAGAACACTATGTCTGCTGATGGAATGGAGCTATGTAAATGGATAACGAACTCGGCTGAGCTCAAAGAAATATGGCAAGGAAATTCAATGGATTGCACTACACAGCCAGAGACATGTGAATCAGTGCTAAAGGTTCTGGGCTTAGTGTGGAGACCAGTAACTGATAATTTTGTGTTCCACCTCAGAGGATTGCTGGATATTCTGAAAGAGAAAAAGAATGCAAAAAGAAGTGTCCTGCAGTCATCTGCTCGCATCGTTAATCCATTAGGCTTCTTGACTCCTTTCACCATCAGAATTAAGTGTCAGAATCAAGAAATGTGGGAGAGAGGAGTAAAGTGGGATGAAGAAAGTCATCCCACTTTACTCCTCTGCCTTCTATCACCTGAAGAGCATCTCCAGGATTAGAGGACTTATGTCTCAGCGAGATCTAGAGAAACTCATCCATGCGTTTATCTTTAGTCGCATTGATTACTGCAACAGCATCTTCACAGGTCTGTCAAACAAATCAATCAAACAGCTGCAGCTGATCCAGAACGCTGCTGCTCGCGTTCTCACTAAAACCAGGAGGATAGAGCACATAACCTCAGTTTTAAAGTCCCTCCACTGGCTCCCTGTAGCTCAGAGGATAGACTTTAAAATACTGTTGT